>PVKC010018036.1:0-19870 GCA_004027635.1 Crocidura indochinensis
CATTAAATCTGTATAATGCTTTGGGGAGAATTGCCATTTTAATTATGTTAATCCTGCCAATCCATGAGCAGGGTATGTGTTTCCATTTCTGTTTGTCCTCTCTTATTTCTTGGAGGAGGGATTTATATTTTTCTTTGAATAGGTCCTTCACGTCTTTGGTCAAGTTGACTCCAAGATATTTGATTTTGTGTGGTGCTATTGTGAATGGGATTGCCTTCTTGATTTCTTGTCGGTTTTTCAATATATGTGATTTATATAAGAGATTTTGTTCAATGAATTTAGCTAAAGAGAAGACATGTTCCTTGGTGCTACATGAAGTAACTAAGCTTCAGGGAGTTACATGTTTTGGAGCTGCAAGACAATAAATGGTTAGAATGCATGTTTGGCATGCCTTGGGATCCCTGATAAAACATGCTTCTCCAAGTGGAGGCTCTTAGCACCACTAGGGTGGCCTGAATGATCACTGGTATTCTCACACCCTTGCATTTAACCATCACTCTAATTGGCCAAGAATTGCAACTCTGAGACTGAGATCTAGTACAGCAGTAAGGTGTTAACCTTGCATGTGGCCAAAACAGGATGGATGGTGGATCAATTCCCTGCATCCCATATTGTTCCCCCAAAACTGCCATGGGTGATTTTTGAGCATATAGACAGGAGTAACCCCTGAATGCCACCGACTGTAACCCCCCCCTCAAAAAATTGCAGCTCTTACGTTTGCAGCCCCTTAAGTTTGCAAACAAAAGAAAATTTAAGAACAAAATTTAAGTTCTGTATTTTCTGGAATATAAGATGACTTTTGAAACAAAAAAAGTCAACGGAAAATCGGGGTATGTGCCCAGTATATCCAGAAAAATGTTTCATTATGCCGCTAAACAAAAATTGTTTGAATATTGCCACAAAACGAATTTTTCAACTTAATCCTGCACCAATCACTGCAAGGCTGCTTGGACCGCTTCTCTAACTCGGCCAATCCAAGCAGGCCTTTGATGCATGCAAATTAGACAATGTTCTGGACCGGAATCTACACTGTCAAAAGCCTGCTCAAATGGGCCAGAGTCAGAGAGGAAGTCTATTACAGGATAACCTTTGAACCTTTGCTAGTTGTGATTGGCTCACTGTGGTACAAACAGTTGCAGCACAAGAACATTCTGTCTGGTACAGCGAATATAGACCTAAACCTATGTTTTAACTGCAAAATTAGGGGATCATCTTATACGCCCAGTTGTCTTATACGCTGGAAAATACGGTACATGTATTTTTCAGTTATTCATAACTAGTGAAGTGCAGTCAACACCTGAATCCAGATCTGATGTCATGCAGATGGAAAACATGACATATTAAAATAAACAAACAAACAAACCCCATGTCATATTGATACAGTTGAGTGGAAGAATGGGACAACTAGTTAGTTAGTTCAACTAGTTAGTTTAAAGGATCCTTTAAAATCTTGTTTGCTGAAAATATGCCCAGTCAAGATTGGTAATAGGATGGTTGGTTGGGAGTGAGAGTTTTTAGAGGTAATAGGAGGCCTCCAGATAGGTAGCACTCTCTTGCACTCTCAAGTATGTCCGGAAAGGCACCAGAAAAGTTGCAATCTCCTCCATGTGCTAGTGGCTCTCACTAGAGATTAAGAAAACTTGAGATGACAGGGGCCCTATGGGGAAATAGTCCTAGACTGGTTTATGACAGGCTTGGAGCATCAAATCCCAGAACCAAAATTTTAGCTGTAGATTTCAGACTAGGAATGCATACAATGGCTAGAGAATGGCACAGAAACAAGACCAGGGCATATTTACTGGAGGCAAATTGATACTGAGGGACAGGATACATGATACTATACTCAGGGCCAGGCATCAAGGTTTGGGATATATAACATGGCACACTAGTAAAAGGAAAGCATTGTACCTTGGGAATGAACCCAAAACCATCTACTTAAAATGCATAATAAACTTTAATTATGTGAACATCTAAATTGTCTATGTAAATCTTTCATACAAATATAGAGTAGCCACAAGCTGAAGTATAAATTCACTTTTATGCCACCATTATGTGGAAGTAATCTTTGAGACCAGAGATGATGTGTTAATGATCCTTAGACCCCATTAATTTGCTTAGACCCATTCATTAGTCAGCAAAAGTTTAGTGTTGCTCTTTAGAATGCCTTTTCTGAGTTCAACTTCATTTCTAGTTTCTTTTAATCAGTTCCCAGATTTATAGAGCTAAGCCCTGTATATCAGATACCCTAGGCATCTCAGTACCTTTTCTTCCCCAGCTACATCTCATCTGTGTGTTTCTTTCCTGAGGAACATGATATTAGGTTATTATATTGGAACGGAACTAACCCTGATTGGATACATTGTTAATTGGATTGATTGTATTTCACTTTGTGTTTGTTTGTTTTTTTGGTTTTGGTTTTGGATTTTGGATCTCACCCGGCAGAGCTTAGGGGTTACTCCTGACTTTACGCTCAGAAATCGCTCCTGGCAGGCTCGGGGGATTCTATGGGATGCCGGGATTCAAACCACCGACCTTCTGCATACAAGGCAAACGCCTTACCTCTGTGCTATGTCTCCAGCCCCTGTATTTCACTTTTTAGGAAAGATTCAAATGTTCTAGAAAGAGTCGTGTAACCCGAAGGGAAAAATATATAATGGAGTAAGTTCATATAATTTGGTCAAGGACAACATGTGAAATTCTTTTAAATCACTGTCGGAGTGATTGCCTATTTGACTTCTCTAAAGACATGGTTTCAAGGTTTGTTTGTCTGTTTTCTTTTCTTTTTTCAGGTTTAAAACAGTTCTCTACATAGTTTACAAAAAGTTAAAGTAGGGAGAATTATAAAAGCACAAGAAAAAAATAGGCTGGTTTAATTCTTAGATGCCAGTCAGTCTTACATATTTGTATTTCAGTAGCGAAGTCACAATCTTCTCTAACCTGATATTTGTAGAGGAAGATAGAGAGCTTTGCTTTGTTTTTGTTTTTTGGAGTCACACCTGCCAATGCTCAGGGTTTACTCCTGTCTCTGTACAAAGGGATCACTGCTAGTGGGCCTAAGGGACTGCATTGTGTTCAGGTATCAAACCAAGGTGCAAGCAAACCCTTACTCTGGCCAAAAACTATAGGAAACGTTTTACTTGCTCTGTTTCTCTTTCTATAGGTGCGGTGCTTTATTTTATCTTTCTTTCTTCTATTGTCTTCCATTAAAAGACAGAGCAGTTTGGGGGATACTTGCATGTATGTATGTGGGTTAATATGATATATGCAAAGAAGGTTCACTCTTTATGTAAAGATAGCCATTGTTTACAATCTGAAACAAAAGTGTATACACATTTTTATGGCATCAAGTTTTAATGAAAAGTTACAAAACTCTGAAGGAAGAGAAATCAGAGATTTGATGGGATATTTAAGGTAATTTAGGAAAGGAAAGATGAAGAAGGTGGAAGTGAATCTTTGCATTAGCCTTGAGTTGGCAAAATTTCACTACTTATAATACAAAACGCTGCCTTGAAATCAAGTGAGTGACCCAGACAAATCTTCCTGTTAAATGGCATGGGTATTTTTGTGTTCAATATGTCATCTCTGTTCTTTATTTTCTTTCAAATAAATTTTCTCAGCAAAACACACATTCTAGAAAATAAAATGCTCAAGCTACAAAATGACATCTCAATTACTTGAACATTCAATCATCCTTACAAGTAAAACAAAAATTGATCAATAATGTTTACAGTAGTGTGCCCCATTAAGCAGCTTTTCTTCGTACTATGTCTTCATAAAGTTTTCTATTCCCAGAAGGACACGGATAGAAAGAATAATAATTATACATGTATACGTATATATGTATATCTCTATGTATGCATGAGCAAGTGTATGGCAGATATGTCTTTGCTTATTCTCTGTTTACTACAATGGTAAATAAAATGGAATTCTGTGATCATCTACTTCTTATTCATCACCTTACTTTACTACTCTGGTACCTATATTTCTTGATACATATTTGGAAGAGAGCACAATTACTGAACTTGATATACAGTGTTCCACTTGCTTCTTTATGTTTGTTTTTATAACAATTTTAATGAGTTATGGTTGATTTTTTTTATTCTCTATAATATAGGATTTCCTCTCTACTTCCTCTTCTTCTATTAACTTTTGCTCAATTTTAACTAGGAATCAGATCATGTATTAAGAATAACCAAACTTGGTTGGTAATCCTAGTTTAATACATTTTGTACATTTCTTTATTTTTTCCCCATACCTTTTCATTCTGTGCAAGGAATGTGCATTCATTAACGAAACAGTTATAGCAGAGGATGTGCTTCCCTTTCTTTCTTTCTTTTTTTATTGTCATCTTTGTGATCACTGTACATGCTAGGGATCATATTAGAAGTGTCAGGAGGTTGCACTCAGAGATGAAACTGGCGAGGGAACTCACAGCCTTATGCAAACAAAACAGGTACTATACAAATGAGTCACAATTCCAATCTCAAAGGATGCTGATGGCTTTTCCTTGGGATCTAATCGTTCACTGACCTACTCCCAACATGTTTCAAATGTGGAGAAATTCATTCCTTGGATGGGAGGAACAATGTGATGCTGGAGACCTAACCTGGGCTTTCCACATGTAAAGCACTAGTCTTAACAATGAGTGTGAATGTGTGTGTGTGTATGTGAGGGAGAGATAAGGAGATAGAGAAAGAGGGAGGAAGAGAGGGAGAGAGAGAACAAGAGAGATAATTAAGAGGAGAAGAAATTGCTTTTTATAATACTTTTAACTATTTCCTTGTGGCCTGATTCTTCCAAACTAGTCAAAAATTCATGAATTTGAAGGGGACTCAGTTTAGACAATAGACACATCTAAAGAAGAAGAGAAAGTCTAGAAATCTGAAGAGACTGGAAGTATTATTGCCCCAAACTTCACTGTACACTGGCAAAATAACTATGGAATGATTACTGAAATCCCGAAGGTCAGACAGATTGAGGACAATTTGTATTTCTACATGTACATACAGGCTCACTATTAAAATGCATATTTACAAATAAATCTTCTCTCTGTAATTTATTGACACAGCAGTAGTAAGTGCCCTGTCAGTGTGCACTCATGCTATATAATTCTTGGAACTATTTTCTAATTCTCCCCTTTGAGGATACAATCCTGAAATAATATACTTTACTTTTCTTTCTCAACAATTTTCATGCCTAGGTTAAAGCTATGTTCAAAACAAGTAAATAAATGCTTTAAATATAGGAATACTTTATTTTATTCAAGAGAAAAGTTCATTGTCAAGATAAATAAAAAATTTAGTGTCTAATTAGAGTTTAACTGTGGTTTAAGTCTCCTAGATACATTCACATGTTTATTTATATGTACATATAACACAAAAATCTATGACAGAAGCAACATTTATATATGATAATTTCGCTGCCCAAGTGATCATTCCAAAATTGTATTTTCCAAGGATAAGTTTGGATAAATAAAAATGCTCCATGAATATTCAGCTGTATCTTTGGATTAAAATTTCTATGATTCTGAATGGATTCCAAGCTTGTTTCTACATGTTAGAGCCTATTACATCTAGAAAGCTTTGCTTACTGTGAAATGCTTTATTTACTGATATATTTAAGGAAGGTATGCGAATAAAGTCAAACACATCATTTGGACTAATGGTTATGTTATAAGCACACTGCATACCTTTAATTATTTTAATAGAAAGTTAATTCTTTTGCTTTCGCATTTTGGCAGCTATTTATTTTTCCAAGATAGCTAATCAATATTATATGAACCAATACATATATTTTACATTTTTTAAAATAAGTCATTTGCTAAAGTTCCATTTGGTTAAGATACTTTATTTGGAAAATATAGAAAATGATATTCACTTTTGTGTTTTTGACAAAATAATGTAATATGAGAAAAAAACATTGAATAAGCTTAAGAATAGTATTTAAACTAAAGCATTTAAAATTATTTAAAGTTGATATCTGTTTTTCTGTATGCTTGAATGGTATTCTCTCTTTTGGGAAGGGAAATTAAATATAGAATTTAAATACAGATCCAGAAAAATGAAATGCTGCACAAAACAAAATATAAATATTTAAGTTATTGTTTATATATTTCAAAATTGCTGGTGGAGAAAACCATCACACATCAAAGGATTCCATAAACTTTCCTTTTCTAATTTCTGAACTTCCCTTGGGCAATATGAGCAGGATTGGACAGACATCTGGACTCAACCATTATCTTGGCTATGATTTGGCATCTCCCAGGATGGTTCATATTAACATATCCCTGGATGGCAGAAGTTATCATATGCCTTCATAGCATAACTTGCGTATTTTGGAAGGCATTTCGGAGAACAGATTTTTTCGACAATGAATATGCCAAAGGCTTGACATGAAAAGTACTTATGCCTAATGTCTGTCATTCTCTCTCTGCCAGTTCATCTTTCCTGGGCTGGCCGTGTGCCCCACTGGAACCTGAAATGCAGCAAACAATGTCTTTGGATGCTGAAGGTGTGACTGTAAGTTGTGGCATCTTCCAAGCAATTACCATATGGTGTGCAATTCAGCTCTTCATCTTCTTGTTCAGTGAGAGAATAATAACAATGACACTAATGCCATTTAATAATGTACTTTATCTTTATGGCCAATTTCCTTCCCACATTTTGGTGCCTTTGAATAAATTGTGCAAGGGAACCTTAGAAAATCATTAATGTTTAGTTACCTCTTCAGTATATGAAGGTACTGTACATAAAATAACTAAGCAAGGTTGATGAAGAAATAAGGGGTATTAGTATATTGAAACAGTAATGAGAGTATATTGAAGAAAAGTGAGGCGTGACTTTAAATAGAGCAAGTCCTGGGTCCAAGCTTCTTTTTCTCAATATCCTTTAGAAGAGAAGCCTGGGAGATAGCATGGAGGTAAGGCGTTTGTCTTTCATGCAAAAGGTCATCAGTTCGAATCCTGGTGCCCCATATGATCCCCCGTGCCTGCCAGGAGCAATTTCTGAGCATGGAACCAGGAGTAACCCCTGATCACTGCCGGGTGTGACCCAAAAAAAAAACACACACACACACACACACAAAATATCCTTTAGAAGAAATATTTTATGAAGTATCTATATACTAAAATAAAGAAACAAAAGTATTGTAAGATATCCTCATATATATGCTATCTCTCTCTATATATATGCTATCTTTCTATCATCTATCTATCTATCTATCTATCTATCATCTATCTATCTATCTATCTATCTATGCTGTCTATCAGATGTTAGATTCTTTTTTGTTTGTTTTGTTTTTGGGCCACACCTGGTGTCTCTCAGAGGTTACTCCCTGCCATGTACTCAGAAATAGTTCCTGGATTGGAGAGCAACATAGGACACCAGGAGATCGAACCACTTGCAAGGCAGATGCCCTACTGCTTGCACCACTATTTCGGTCCCAAGATGTTAGAGTCTTTATCCACCACGGTCAATTTTTGTTTGTTTGTTTGTTTTGTTATTTTGTTATTTTGGGGCCACACTCAGCGTTGCTCTCAGGGATTACTCCTGACTCTGAACTCAGAAATCATTCTTAGCCATGATCCAGAAACTATCTGAGATTCTGGGGTTTGAATATAGGTCAGTTGTGTTCCTGGCAAACACCCTACTGGCTGTGCTACCACTCCTCCCCCCACAATCAATATTTTGGAAACTAGACCAAAGCTTTCAAAATTTTAATCTATAAGATCACTATATCCAACTCATATGAGATGAGATGTCAAGTCTGAGATGTCAGTCAGTCTATTCAGCCATTCGACATTCGTTGAACTTCAAAGTGTTAAAGATTTAATGGTTAGCAAATGGTTGTCCCTGTAATCAAACACATCATGACTGAGAGTAAAAATAGAATTAAGACTTATGAAAGAGGAAAAGGCTCTCTATATAGTGAAACATTACAGCAACTATGGACAGTTTCAAAGATTTCCTGAAGAAGACTTCTGTGCTATATTCTATAAGGAAATCAGGATACATTTTTCAAAATGTGAGAATGAATTTATGGAAACAACATACACACATTTGTAAAAGTTAATTTCCACTACATATTCATAAAATGTAAACAGCATGGCTAAATAAAATATGAATCATTTTTAAACAGCTGACTTTTGTTTCTTTAAACTATGAACTGAAATTCATAGGTAATCTCTTTCTTTTTTATGGAAAAAGAATATTTCAAGAAGCTATTACTTTTCCAATAATGAAGAGAAAGTTCTGGTCCTAGAACCAAGGTAAGTAACCTGAGAACGCAATTACCTTGCTGAAATTCATATTTCAGGGAGAAGATAGACTGTGATTTTTTTTCTTTTTTGGGGGGAGGGGAGAAAATCCAGTGATGCTCAGGGGTTACTCCTGCCTATGCACTCAGAAATCTCTCCTAGCTTGGGGGACCATGTGGGATGCCTGGGGATATAGCATGTGTAAGGCAAACACCCTACTGCTTGCACCACCTCTCCCACCCCAGTCTGATTTTTTGTAAAGTATGAATATTTGTAGATAAAATCAAAGAAAACTCCAGGGAATATATTATTTTATTGTTCTTATAACAGACTGGTAAGAGAATTTTTCCTAAAAATATAGTAACTATTTGAATTTTTTTCTATTTAACACAAAAAAGTAACATCTGTGAAATACTTTATACTGTAACACAGATAGCACTTCCTCTACCAAGTGATTCAAGTTATAATATTGAGTATAATTTATAAATCAATATTGAAAATAAAATATGTTCAAAATATTTTAGTTTTAAAGACTGTAGAGCTTGTATAGAGATCAAACATTTGCTTTGTAGCAAACAATCCTGTTTGATTCCCAGTTCTGCCAGGAGTGAACCAGAAAATTTGTGAAAGAAATTTTGAGTTGGAATCTACAGTTAGGTAAGAATTTAGTAATGGTAAGGGCTAAAATATTAGCAGTTTTAGGGCATGGAACAAGGGCAAAAAACAGAAAACAAAAAAACAAAAAAAACAAAAAACAAGGAACTCTTCTGAAGAGAGGTCAACTGGCTGAGTGCATGCTTTTCATGAAGACCTGTTTGGATTAGGGTATCACAAGTTTTTCCCAAGTTCTTCAAGTAGTGATCCCCAAGCAAGAATCCATGAGTAGTCCCTATAGTCCATGAGGACACTGTGTATGGCCCCAAGTGGAATTAAGAATGTCTAGGTTATATCACATAATAATGAACTGGGCATAATGGGTATAATGAGTAAGTAATCAGAAAAGCTTAGAAGTTATAATGAGGACGAAGAGATAGCATAGCATTAGGGCAATTGACTTGCATGCAGCCTATCCAGGACAAACTGTGGTTCAAATTCCAGCATCCCATATGGTCTCCCAGGCCTGCCAAGAGCAATTTCTGAGCACAGAGTCAGGAGTAAAACCTGAGTGCTACTGGGTGTGATCCAAACCAAAAACAAAATAGTAATTATAAAGACATTAATATTTGTTGATTATGAATATATATTAGAATATATTTATTTTTATTGATTTTATGTATTTTAAGGGCAAATGCATTAATATTTGATTATATATTAATATTTTAATGTATAACTATACACACAAAACAGGATTATAAGGTGAATTGCATAATTTATAGATGAGTTAACTGATGTTAGACTCTTTAAGTAGTTTATATTCAGGTTAAAAATAACAAAGTTATTTTATAAACACATTCAGATTATGTGTAAAATATCCACTCTTGGAATATATGGTATATAGGATTGCATCCTGAAAGTTGCTCTCCTCAAATTCATCTGAGTTTATGTTTCTTTTTTATAAATTTTATTGTTGATACCCACAGTGGTTTTACAATATTGTTGAAGACATACTTTCTTGCATTACACAGTTTCTCACTACACCCTTCCTCCAGAGTGTACACTTCCCTCCACCAGTACCCCCATGTTTCTCATTTATCCAAATCCCACCATCCTTTTGTTAGAGTCCAGATTCAAAGGACAAGACCACACAACTGAAGTAAAGCTGAATACTTTAATCTGTCTGCCAAAAAGCCCTCAAACTGGCCTGGGAGGGCCATCTCCAAAAGGAGATCAATCCACCCAAGGTCATGAAGGGGATAATATAAGGAAGGAATAGTAAAAGGTTCTAACTTTCTGATGATCTTTAAAATGAGTGACTGTTGTCTCGGGGTACCTTCCAACTGCACTCTTGTGTCCGTCCCTGAGAGGCTTACCTGGTACGGCCAAGTAGTTTGGGGTGGTGTTAATAGAAATAGGCTTAAGGAAACTTAGCATGTGGCTTGCACCATTTGATCCTTACTAAATGGCATCGCTCCTTGTTTACAAAATGGATTCCCTCCTTGTTCAGATCCAAGTCCCAAGATTTTTTTCTATGAGGACTCCCATAAAAAATCAGCTGTCATATTCTGTTGACTGTAGGCATTTGTAATAACACTATTCTGAATTTACATTTGATTGTATTTGTTTCAATTGCAGTGATCCAACATTCTGGTTGAAGGAACTCTTTGCTAATGAGCTTTCAGGCATTTCTTGAAACTTTTAAATCATTGCTCATGCTGTCACTTCTTCCAGGAAGGTCTTCCTTGGTATGGATATTCACACGTATTCATCCAGTTTTGTGATGGGAAAAAGCTATAATAAATGTAGAACGCTCATACCAAAAAGCAGAGGAAGGAATGGGGACAAATAGGGTCAGCAGACCTTATTCTGAATGATATTGGACACTACCATGAGATTTATTTATTTATGTGGTGATAATGTATAACCTGCTTACTTCTGGAAAGGATTTGAGCCAGTTAGCTAAAAGTTAAAATACTTGCAAAAATCCTATTTTGGAGTTCTTTGATGTGAAAATTATGCTGCACAAGTTGTCTCAGTTAGAGTTTCTCCTCTGATTTCTGCCTCCATGCCTGATCCATTTCAGCAGAGCAATTGCTTGATGATTTTTTAAAAGCAAATTTAACTGAAAAACTCACTCTCAGAAATGCTTTAATTTTACTTGGGTTTGTGCTCTGGGCAAAGATTTTGACTGTGGTTTTTCATAGACAATTGTGATTCATTTTAAGTAAATTTTAGCAAGAAGAAATTAATGTCCAGTATTTTGGCTAAAAATTAATTGAAAACAAACAACCACTAAGTATCCAGATCTCATACTAAACCCAATAAAAAAAGATCAAATGGGAGGAACCTTAGAGAAATAATTGGCACCATTAAGAAAGATTTAATAGCTAGAATTAGGGAACTGAACTATCCTTCCCTGTCAGAGAAGGCACGTAGTATTTGACCATGGCCTGAGTTTTCCTGAGAGTTTTCAAACAGCTTTTTCTCTGCCTGCTGATCATATTGTGATGTCTCAAATTTTCTTCTTCCTCTTACCTCCTCCCATTTTACTTTTAAATTTAAGGATATTGTTTATTTGATTGATAGGGGAGGGGTAGTTGTTTTGTTTTCCTTTGGTCACATTCACCTGTGCTCAGGGTTATTCCTACTCCTGTATCAGAGATCTCTTCTAGCACTTCTGTGAGGCGATGTGTATGTGTCCTGACAAGGATCTAATCTGAGTTAGCCTTGAGAAATTTCAGTCCATGTGCCTTACTTGTTTTACTACCTTTTCAGCCTGTCTTAAGGTCATAGAACTTTCTTTTGATATACTTTATTGTTCAGAGTAAGGAATGTATAATGCCTTATAGTTAGAAAAGATAAATCTATATTAATCAAACAACACCTCCCCTTGCAAAAACAAGAACAAGGAAGATATTAGAGATGGGGAAAATATTTCTAAAAAGGTCTTTAACTATGATGTAAAGTTAGATAAAATTTTATTCTCAATCCACTTTTTGTTCTTTTTCAAGTTTTTGCAAATAAGAAATAATCTAAGTTTCTTTCCAATCCACTTACTCATTCTATTTTTCTAAAGTGAAACAGGCTATCAGTTTTAATCCACTTCCAAACTGACAGGCCAAATTGTCAAAATATGTCTATATTGAATAATATTTGTTTTTTCAAACTTTTATTATTCCACAGTTTATTTCACATGGGACTCCTTATGTATTATTTCTTTTCTTTCATTTCTTAAGGATCATTCTGAGGAAAAACATTGTATACCTGACAAAATCCATGTTGATTTTGTTTTGAAAGAATAAAGAAGAGGAAATGAAAAATATTAGACCGGTATTAAAGAGAGAAGTAAGAGGAATACCAAGTAAATTAAAAAGTGGAAAAGGAAAGGTGAATTGTGTCATTTGTGTGGCAAAGAATTGAACTTTGTTTCACGCACCCATTAAAGTAGTTGCATTGTAGCTCAGCAACTTTGGGATGTTATATAATAAGTCTAGTAACATTAAACAGAATTAATAGTTTCTGAGCTTACCAAATATGAGGTTTAAACATTTCCATGTTTTTGTGCTGGCAGGGATGTGGAGAGAAAAGAACTCTTATCCACTGCTGGTGGGAATGCCCTCTAGTCCAACCTCTGGAATGTGATATGGAGATTTCTTCAAAACTGGAAATTGAGCTCCCACAGGATCCAGATATACCACTCCTAGGGATAAATCCTAGGAACGCAAAAATACAATACAAAATCCCTTCCCACACCAATGTTCATTACAGCACTATTTACAATAGCCAGCCTCTGGAAACAACCAAGATGCCCTTCAACAGAAGAATGGCTAAAGAAACTGTGGTACATATATACAATAGAATGTTATGCAGCCATCAGGAGAGATGAAGTCATGAAATTTTTCTATTCGTGGATGTACATGGAATCTATTATGCTGAGTAAAATAAGTCAGAGGGACAGAGATAGGCACAGAATAGTCTCACTCATCTATGGGTTTTAAGAAAAATAAAAGACATTCCTAGGGGCCCGGGAGATAGCATGGAGTAAGGCGTTTACCTTTCATGCAAAAGGTCATCGGTTCGAGTCCCGGTGCCCCATATGGTCCCCCTTGCCTGCCAGGAGCAATTTCTGAGCATGGAGCCAGGAGTAACCCCTGAGCACTGCTGGGTGTGACCCAAAAACCAAAAAAAAAAATAAATAAATAAAAATAAAAGACATTCTTGCAATAATTTTCAGAGACAAAAGAGAGGAGGACTGGAAGTTCCAGCTCACTACATGAAGCTCACCACAAACAGTGATGAGTGCAGTTAGAGAAATAACTACATTGAGAACTACCAAAACAATGTGAATGATTAAGGGAAGTAGAAAGCCTGTCTAGAGTACAGGAGGGGTGGGGTGGGGAGGAGGGAGATTTGGGACATTGGACATTGCAACATTGGGGATGTTCTTTACATGACTGAAATCCAAACACAAGCATGTTTGTAATCAAGGTGTTTAAATAAAGATATTAATTAAAAACACCAACAATAAATAAATAAAATAAAATAAATTACCATGCTTTCAACATTAATGGTCAAGTGTTCCTAAATGTCACATTCATGATCTTATTTGATATTTTCTGGAGTTATTTCATGTCACTTCTATATTGTCTATAAATGTTTGTTATTTCGTTGACAGACAAAATAATTATAGTTAGGAAGTGTGTCTTCAACAGTCCCAAAATATTTTACTTGACATACACTCTAGTCTGCAGATAAAGACTGAAATAACTAAAGACAGAAAATGTTTCTTTCAACTTTTGGGGGGGGGGTAGGGACACATCAAATGGTGATGAAGGCCTTTCTGGGCTCTGTGCTTGGAGTCTCTCCAAATAGTGCTCAGGATCCTGGATTACCATACAAGTCAGGTGTCCTTAGTTCAGTCTATCTCTCTAACCACTTTCAACTTTTAAAGTCTTTTTTTCTGAGTAACCCACTTTAGTACATTATAACATTGCTTAGATTTGTTCATGCCTGCTATTAAATTAAATTATGTATTCTTTAGAAAATCTGTATTTTGTAAAATATTAACATTTCCAATCTTATATCATAGATTATATAAACTTTGTATTTGACTTTCCCATTATCTGTGATGTGATTCTAAATATTATGGTCTTCACCACTTAATATTTACTTCATGATGTATGTTAATTGACAATAATAGTACTTGCCAGGCCAGAGATGTGAATTGATCTTAAGCCCTCATACTACTATCTTTACATTTTAAGGCATTAAAATTATTCCAATTACACTATGATGTAGGCTTATTGCCAATAATATGGGAATATTGGGAGTGAGGGAATAAGACTAAGAAAGCCTAATTAACAATTAACTTGCCCATGGTCCCACAGTGATGAGAGTCAGCATACAAATACTGTATTTGAGATTCTGGCTTAGTTTTATTTTTTGTATTTAAATTTTGGGTCATGCCCAGAGTTGCTTAGGGATTTCTCCTGGCTCCAGTCTCAGAGATTATTCCTGGCAGGCTCGAGGAACCATATGGGGTGTTGAGCATCAAACTTCAGTTGGCTTCATGCAAAGCAAACACCCTACCTGCTGTGTTATCTCTCTGCCTCATCTGGTTTAGTTTATAAGATTAAATTCCTTCTCTTATTGATGCATTGGTTTACTTTGTACTCATTATCTTTCTACATATATTAGAATAACAGACACTCATTTGATTGATATTCACTCATGCATTTCAAAGAGAGTCTTTGTTATGGCCAGTCCCCTTCTCCTCAGCAAGCATTCCTCCCCTATTTACATTTTAATAATAGCCTCTTGGAAACCATTTATATTAGGTTTTGAATTGATAACAGCTTCTTAATATACTGCCATCATTTAACTAATCCCCATAAATAGTAAGCGAAGTGGACACCAATCCCTCTTTTTGCCAAAGTTGGGATCAAAATATCAGTACATTTTCATGCTATCCTTGGTCATGGGTCAGATCTGTGAAAGAGATGAGAATTTTTTAAATATATTTTTTGAAATCTGCTCTTATGTACATATTTATGTAGACCTTCTACCTTATCCTCATCCACATTCCACACCCACATTCACAAATCTCTTGGATAAAATACTAATTTTTGTAAGGTGATAGAATTTGGAAACCTCTTTGGAAGGTAATTACATTATGTGAATTAAATTCTCATAAATGGTTCTATTACTTTTACAGATATGAGACAGAATTGCCTATCCTGACCTTCACTTAAGTTTTATCAAAATGATGGCTATTTATGAAATAGATTTTTTTCTGGACACTACATCTATCTTGGGTGTCCTACTAATGTAAATATTTGTATTTATTGTTTGTAACATGCCCAGACTATGGTATTTTGATGAGCAGTCTCTGGATTAAGTCAAAGTTTTAATTTTGTTGTTCTGCCATATCAAATATTAAAGCATGTGAAAATATGAATGAAAAACTCAATGGAATTTCAAAATAATAGTCAAATATGAAACAAAATAAACTATTCTTACATTAATTTGATAAACATTTAGCTATAAATTATATAATGGATTTCAAAAATTACCATGAGCTATTTGTTTATCTTCCAACATAAATTTGATTAAATAGTAAATTATGATTTTAATTGATTGAATAAAAGTATGGCAATGTAGGCATTGTATTAGTAATAACTTGATAGCATTTAGAAAAAATATACTAATGCTATCACAAGTAAAATCTGCAAGACTAGCTACCAACATGTAATCAGCATTTCCTGGGATGTTTGATAAGCAAGCAACAAAAAAATTTTGTGCATATCTTTCCAGCTGACAAGATAAGATAGCATTTAGTGTATGGATACATTTTCCTCTGTGCCCAAACTCTCTTCCAGAATCCATATGACTTCCAACAAAGAATAACAAGAACAACATATGACCTTAAAGAACTATTTTAAGTGATTATTTTATTAAGACTAGTGATTTTTAGAATGGAATCATAATAAATTCTTCCATATCTGCCAAATCCTGCCCCCTGGCCCCATACTGTATCTTTATGTTTGGTTCTTAAAATACAAAAAGAAAATAGAGTTGGCATTCTGTCAATAATGAGAAATATAGCAAAACTTTACTTTTGTAGACACATTACATTTATGTCCAGATTTAACTAGGAAAAAAAGGCATGAGCTTGAATTAATTCTCCATTTAGTTTTGAGGGTAACAATGTACTTATATGCATTGTCACAGAAATAATGATGCAATTAGATGTGTAGTTTTATCTTTTCAAAGTACTTTTCAAAGTACAGTATTTTTTCAAAGTACTCTATTCTCACCACCCACACCACTCTGCGCACTCTGATTGTACCTTGATGGTGGACAATGAGTCCATCTTGGACATTTGTTGTAGAAACCTTGATATTGAGCGCCCTACCTACAAGCACCTGGAGCGCCTTATTAGCCAGTTGTGTCCTCCATCACGCCTCTCTGATTTGATGGGGCCCTGAATGTTGATCTGACAGAATTCCAGACAAACCTGGTGCCCTACCCCCTAATTAAGTTTTCTCTGGCCACATACGCCCCTGTCATCTCTGCTGAGAAAGCCTACCACGAACAGTTTTCTATTCCAGGTATTACCAATGCTTGCTTTGAGCCAACCAACCAGATGGTGAAGTGTGAATCTCGCCATGGTAAATACATGACTTGTTGCCTGTTATCCCGTGGTGACGTGGTCCCCAAAGATGTCAGAGCTGCCATTGTCACCATCAAGACCAAGCACAGCATTCAGTTTGTGGACTGGTGTCCCACTGGCTTCAAAGTTGGTATTGATTACCAGCCTCCAACTGTGGTTCCTGTTGGGGACCTGGCCGAAGTACAGCGAGCTGTGTGCATGCTGAGCACCACCACAGCCATTGCTAAGGCCTGAGCTAGCTTAGATCACAAGTTTCATCTGCTGTATGCCAAGTGTGCTTTTGTTCACTGGTATGTGGGTGAGAGCATGGAGGAAGAAGAGTTCTCTGAGGTCCGTGAGGACATGGCTGCCCTTTAGAAGGATTATGAAGAGGTTGGAGCAGATAGTGCTGACGAGGAGAACAAGGATGAAGAATAATAATCTGTCTTCCTACCCAGCCCCCAAGATTTCCACTGCTGTGGTTGAGCCCTACAATTTTACATTCCTGTTTTGACTTGTCTTTTGTGGCCCACTGATATTTAACTGTTAATAAAAGTGCGGTTTTAATTGCAAAACAAACAAACAAAAAATGTACATTATTTAACGGATTTAATATATTTTATACATAAAAAGTAAAAGAAAGTCGTAGTAATGGAAGCAATCAAACCTACTTAAGTTTGAGACAAGTTGTAATTAAAAAGGTGAAGAATTGGCCTGCACTCTGACAGAAAACATATGCTTCTTAATTGTTAATATCTAATTTATCTTAAATTAAATATAATATAATTTGACTATATTTGCTATAACATATTATAATATTATATTTATTTATATTTGAATAATATAATTTAATACTGTGTCTTATTTTTAAAAAGTGAATAATAAACACAGATGACAATTTTAGCTGATTCATAGTTTGAAAAAAATAATGTCATCCCAGATACGAATCACATTATTTGACTTTTGTAATTGAATGGGAAGATTTCTTAGAGACAGAGTGAAGTTGACATTTGATTTAAGAAAAGAGAAGTATAAAAAGTCTACATAATGGGGCCCGGGAGATAGCATGGAGGTAAGGCATTTGCCTTTCATGCAAAAGGTCGTCGGTTTGAATCCCGGTGTCCCATATGGTCCCCCGTGCCTGCCGGGAGCAATTTCTGAGCATGGAGCCAGGAGTAACCCCTGAGCACTGCCGGGTGTGACCCCCCCCCAAAAAAAAGAAGTAAAATGTTTTCAGAGATATACAGAAAAAGTGATACATGATATGTATCCATTTCATCTCAAATTGAACAGATCAGACTTTAAGACAATAATATTACATTAGTTAAATGAAAAATTATTATCATAGGGGCCAGAGCAGTGGCGTAAGAGGTAAGGCATTTGCCTTGTGCACTGTAGCCTAGGACAGATCTGGTTTCAATCCTCCCTAAGTCCAATATGGTCTCCTAAGCCAGGAACAATTTCTGAATGCATAGCCAGGAGTAACCCCTGAGCATCCCAGGATGCCCAAAAAAACAACAAAAAATGTATTATCATAAAATAGCAGAGGTCAAAGCTGTTATTTTGTTTTAAAATAAAGGAACAAAACTATAATGGCAAAGGCTGATTTAAAATAAATTATTTTCTATTCCATCACATGCTGAATAAAAACCATACTTCCCTACTACCTTTGATGGCTATGTGAAATTTTATATGGTTTCATCGGGAGTCTTTATTCTTTACTTCTCACATATGTAATTTTATTTAGATTAATTTATTTAGTACTGTACTGATGTGTGTGTGTGTCTTCATGAAATAAATTGGTAGAAGTGAAGAAATTGACAAAAATTGTGATATGGAAAAAAGAAAAGCTATCACAGCAAGATATATAGTCAGTATCAGAACAAGGTTAAAGTCCGCAGAGTATATATATAAACTTAGAATTTCAGATACTGATACACCTTAAGTGGTCCTGAAGAAAGGACAATTGACGGTTCTGTTCCAACTTAGAGGAAGGGCAATGTGAAGCAAATACCATTGCCAAAAAGGCAAGTAAAGGCCCTTTTCTTTGTGCTGAGCCAGGCAGAAGCTAAGGACACTACCAATTTGGGCATCACAAAGGACTGATAGATTAGCTATTTGGATTGCTTGATCAGCAAATTCAATACAACACTGGCTTATCTGACTTAACACCTACCTCTTTAATGGGCCAATGTTTTAGTTGGAGTGACTGGCCAAACCCATAAAAATTGCTAAAACAGCAGTGATTTGAAATATCTAATGATTTGAAAGAGGCTGGGGATATCTTAGTGTGACAAATTTATACCACCCCTGAGCCTTGTTAAAGAGATGATTGTGTTTTAACATGGCTCAATTTATAAGAATCTATCAAAGTTTGCTTTTATAGTGAGTGAGATGGAGAAATGCCCAGGTTTCAGGTCCACCACATTAGATCAGTTAATGGTTCCAGAGATACAATCTGCCTGACTATAGAAGTAAAGTTATAGGATGAACTATAAAAATTTAAAGCACAGTTTATTTGAGTCATCAGCAATTTAGAAATAGTGATCAAAGTTAAACGCTCTCACTCTCTCTCTTACACACACACACACACACACACACACACACACCATTCACCACGTCCACTGGTTTAAAAATTAGAACAGGATTGGTTTTGTGGATGTACACAGCACTGCACACTCTGAGGCACTCTATGTTTAGCTCTATGTTGTGCCTTTGTCACTTTGAAACAAGGACAACTGTTTTTTATTTTACAATAGACTCCTCAAATACCACAGATAGTTTTGAAGGTGAGCAATTAGAAGGATAAAGAAAAAAGAGAACATTTTGAAAGTGAAGTCATTACTGACTTCAAAATTACAGTTTCTAAATTGATGAAGTAAGTTTCAAACTATCACTCCATCCCAGGGTTGATCACTTATCTATACTTTTTTTTTAACTTTTTTTTTTTTTTTGGTTTTTGGGCCATACCCGGTGACGCTCAGGGGTTACTCCTGGCTATTCGCTCAGAAGTCGCTCCTGGCTTGGGGGACCATATAGGAAACTGGGGGAACGAACCCGAACCGCGGTCCTTCCTAGGCTAGCGCAGGCACCTTACCTCCAGCGCCACCACCTGATCCCCTTATCTATACTTTTAAATATAAAGAACTCCCTGGCTTTTCTTCCTTTTTTTTTTTTTTTGCTATAGTCTTCAGTTCCATTTGAGCATGGGAAACAAAATAGAAATTATGAATATAATATACTATTAACATCTATCTTCTAAAAGTATATATAGTAGCATTTATTTGTTTGGCAGAGTACCAGAGATAAAATTACACAACCCAGACAATGCTTCATACTCACTTTCTATGTACCAAGCAGGAGACTGG
>PVKC010018037.1:0-19870 GCA_004027635.1 Crocidura indochinensis
CACACACACACACCAGGAGGGAGGCCCTAATACTGTTCTGGCATCAATTTGTGCCTGGGTAGGTTCATGACACCGGATGAAGAGGAAACAGCAACAACTTGAACTAAAGGCATGTTGTTCTACCTCACCAACTAACAGTGAAATAAAATTAGAAGTCCCTTCATCCTAGGATCACTAATTACAGAAGACTGACTACACAACAATGATTGAGCAGAACTTTTCCTGGCACCAAAAAGAAAGACTTGGAGTTTGACAACTAATATGTCCTGAGTCTGAGTTGGTGTCATGACAGTAAGCTTCAAGGGTAGAGACACCCTGTATCTCTTAGGTCAAGGGTCACAGTATTTTTACTGTACCTTTGAAATAAAAACCTGCCACATCTGCCACCCCATTGCTTAAGATGCATTTTTAAATTAATTTATTTTATTCTTTTTAATTTTTTTCTTTTTTATTCTTTTAATTTTATTTAAATTTATAGCCTTTAGATAGGGGGCTTTCACCTTTCTTTTAACAGAAGCACAGAACATGAATCATCTTGCTCTGTTTCATATTTCTATGCCTTCTTAAAATTGAGAAAAGAGAAGTGGATGGGACCCAGGGGCCAAGTGGTCTCAGAAGCATTAAGTGGAAATAAAAAATGGTTAGACCTAAATATCCAAATCAAAGTCAATGACAATAGTATCAAGCAATTCAAACTGTAACAAGCTATATACAAAAGGGAGATGTTACACTAGCAGTCCAGGGGGCTAACAGTGTAGGTATGAGGTGTATGCTGGGAACTATGGTGGAGGGAGGTCAACACTGGTGGTGGAAATGGCCTTAATTCACTGTCTCTATGTACCTGAAATACAACTGTGAAGTACTTGTAATTCACATTGGTCTCAATAAAAAAATTTTAAAAAAGAAAGGAAAAGAGAAAGGAAAAAGAAATAAAGAAAAATAAAGATAGTAATATGGATAAACTATGAAATGTTCTGAGCCAATCATATAGAGATAGTAAAAAACTTTTTAGTTTATCCTGGGAAGGGAATAAATAGTATGACTAATTCTAAGAGTTTAGATGACAAAGGCATAAAATGTATGTCTTGCTGGGTCATGTCTTTCTAGGCAGGAATGCCTAGGGTATATGTAGGAACTGTTCAGAAAGAAGCAATAGTGGGTCTCTAGAGACTCAAGGTAATTATCTAAGCTAATTATCTAAACAGGAAGGGTCAGCCTATCAGGCCTCTGAAATAGTGACTTAACGTAGTGTCCTTTCAGGGAGACTTTGCTATCTTGAACCTGCTCAGAAAGTTCATTCATGTCTTATACCTATCATAGCTCCTGTTTTGTGACTCTGAGTTTATCTAGATTTCCAAATAACTCATATGAATTGCTTTGTCTTGGGAACTGATTTAGGAGAAAAGTGGCAGCACTTGAGACAACATTCTTGGCAGTATCCCCTTCCATCTGCCCCTGGTACCAACAGGGGAGATGGAGAGGCACAAGTCCAGGCAGTTACATTCTCACCATAGTCACTAAGAGTGACTGATTCTGAGTGAATCAACTACTGGTGTTTCTACAATCATCAGCATAAATGAAGTTCCCTCACCCAGGCAGCACGATTGCCCAAGTTAATCCCAGAGTCTGTCTGAGGTAAATGAAGCATGGAAATAAAAGTAATATGGAAGGTTTGCTGCTGGGAAATATATTGAGTCCAAATAGGAGAGAGAAGAGAAAGGTGGCAAGGATCACAGTCCACAAGAACAAGGTTCCTAAGTGCAATACCCTGTGGATAACTCCTAACCAGGTTCCTTATTCAACCCTGAAATCTTGAACATGCTCAGTATGATATTTTCATTAATTTTCTTCATTAAAAAAACCTTTTAGTTAAAGCTAAGAGAGAAAAATTTCAGCGGAAATAACCAAGACTCATCAGTCTGATTCCCATTTCTCTGTTTCTTGACTAGCAGCAGATAATATCTTTTCACTATCACTGGATATGCATCTTGTATCTTATGTGCCAGTTTTATGCTAAGCACTATTCTAGGCCCTCGTCAGTCAGCAATGATTAAACAAAAGTTTTTTTTTTTTCTCCAGGGAGTGTTCTGTTGTCTTCTTTTTTAAGTGGCACTGGTTAATACACCAGGAAGGTAGCCCCTTTCAGCCCTAATTCATATCCCCTGTGTCAGAACTTTTCTAAATAAGATAGCTTCTTGAATGTTCTTTTATTTTTCCCCAAAAATAATCTTGGAAGGTAGTTATTATTGACACCACTTCCCTTGGGACAGGGACAATAAGACTCACATGCAAGGTATGATCTGGGAATAGAAGCTATGAAAGACTGGTATGTATGGATTAAGCGAAGGAATACCTCTGCTCTAGGTTCTTGTACCTCACTTTCTCCCCTGATCTAAATGTAGTCCCCTGGAAACTCTAACAAAATTCTCTTATTAAATCTTACCAAATGTAACTACAGGAAAACACCTGGGAAATAGTACTCCAAGTACAATAAGAATCCATAGGATTCCACATAGAAAAGGAGCCTAAAGTAGTCAAACTCACCAAACTAGAATGAGTAATACAGGCTGTCAATGCAGAAGGGAAAGGAGAGGCAGAGGGTTGCGATTAAATAGGTAGAGAGTTTATCCAATAAAAATAATTTCCAGAGATCTATATGGTTTAGTGTTATAGGTACCAATACTTTATTTCTTTCTCCTCTCACCCCAGTCAGGAATTTTTAGTGAGACACTGTGATTTACAAAGTTGTTCACAGCAGAGTTATTTCAGGTATAAAATGTTCCAATATCAATCCAACCACCAATATCCCTTCCTTCTACCTATATTCCCAGATTTTCTCCCATTCCGCCATCCTCCAGTATTTCCCCATTGACAGGCACATAACAAATTTATTTCATATTACTTGGTTCAATAAAATCATGGATAATAGAATGATTAGGAAACAAAAGTAATAAGTCAATTTGTGGTGACTAATTGCTATCTTATTGTTATTGTTGTTTGAGGGACACACTGCTGGGTACTTAGAGCTTAGTCTTGGCTCTGCATTTAGTTTCACTTCCGGTGGCTCCTTGGATTCCAGGAATCAAATCTGGGTAGGTTGCATGCAAGGCAAATTACTACTTGCTTTTTATATTATCACTCTAGCCTTGCTATATATGTTTTTAACCTTTACTAATCTCATAGGGGACAAACATATGCATTATTTGTAAATGGTATATTCAATGCCATATGAGGGAAAGTTTCTCCTATCCTTTAAAGAAGCTATTTCTCCTTTATGAGATTCAGGGGTGGTGAACAAGTTCGACACAAAGAACCAAAATTTTAAACTGTGAGAGTCAGAGAGCCACACCACACAGTGACCTGCCAAAACAGACAAACACTCCCACAAAAGTATATAATTTTAATAATAATATATTAAACATACATTGCATTTTGTCATTTTGAGTGAGGGTAAAAATCCTGTTCACCACCCCTGAGTAAAGATTGAAAACTTACAAAGCTAGTTTCAAGGCTATGAATTCTAAGCTGCTGCCTCTAAATGAAGCCGCTTTAAATCTGAATGATAATCTAGCTGTATAGAGTATTCTTAATGAGGTGTTCATTTTATCAAGTTTTTGTTCTGATTTGTTCCATAGTCTTCTGTCTAATAGAGTATCATTTATCAGATCTGCTGTGTGCCTTATGGGCTTTCTTTTGTAAATAAGTTCTTTTTTTGATCTGTTTTCAATATTCTGTTCCTTTTTTGATCTGTTTTCAATATTCTGTCTCAATTTTTGGATTTCTTAAATTTTTATTATAATGTATATGGTATTTTCCTAATTGAGTCTATTTTCAAGAGTCTATTTTCAAGTCCCTTTAAGTCTCTTGAACCTCAGTGCTGGAGGTCATCTTTTCTTAACTCTGGAAAGTTCTTTTTGATTATTTATTTAACTATTATTTCTTCATCATATTTTTTCTGTTCTTCAGCAATTTTATTGATTAATATATTATTCCTCTTAAACTTATCCTATAGGCCTCTGATATACTATTCATTTCTTTCAGACTATTTTCCAACTACTGCTCTTTCCTAGTATTTTCCTCTTTCTTATCTTGGAGCTACTCAATCTTTTGCTTAGCTTCTGTTATTCTGCTGTTCAGAGCTTCTATTGATTTTTTTAATTTCACTATCATGTTCTTCATTTCTGTCATTTCTGACTGTAGTACAGTCTTTCCATTTCAACCCTCACCTCATACTTCCTTGTGCTTCATTGACTACTTATGCTATTGTTTCTTTTAATTTATCAAACATCTTACACATAATGTCACTAAAGACACTGTCTAAGGATTTACTCATGTTTATGTCTCAAGTGATACTGTTTTGCTCATTGAGTTTGGTGAGCTTTTAAGTTTTACCCATTAGTTTTCTACTGTTCTTGCTGTACTGGGGGTTTGTAGTTAATCCCTAGAATATGCTGAGGATTTAAGCTGGAGGTTGTTCCTTATCTTCTTTGCCCATCCTGGATGGTGTTGTAGCAGGCAGAAGCTCAGGAAGAAGTTGTTGTCTTGTCCCTTAATATGGCTCAGGTAAGATGCTGAGGCTGCTGGATTTCTCTTCCTACACCCCTTGGGAGGGAGGGACTCTGCCTCCTGTTCCATTCCAGAATTGACCCAGTGATGTTTAAAGCAAAACTCACCTGGAATGGTGGAGCAAAAAAAAGCTCTGTTTACCAATAATTTTGTAATGCCTAAAAGTGTCAATCTTAAGTCAATTTTTTTATCACAAATAAAAAGAGTTCCTCTGTGAGCATAAATACTGACTAAGTAGGCATGATCAGAGTCCTGGTGAGAAGAAAGGATGATAGATGAAGTGAAAAGGGAGGAAGCAAGGATAAATGTTGCATTTTTTTCTCATGCATGGTGGGTAAAGTTACTCATTCAACCAATCAGCACAGAGCACAGACTCAGTGTCAGGTGCTTATAAAGTCAGCATAGCAGACAGACAAGATTCAGTTTTCCCAGACACTGAAACTAATGCAGAAGACAATCAGAAGGATCTAATGCAAAAAGGAATCAGTAGACAAATGGTCTCAGGCTATGCAGGAGGGCTGTGAAGAAAACAAATAGAGTGTTGTATCAGTCACTTGGAACTGACCTAGTGGCTTGGAAAGATCTGGTGACCCTTGTGAGACTGTGGCATTAGAATTTATTTCTGACGGCAGAGAACAAGTCAATTCTCAAAGAATTGGGGGCAAGAGTATTCTCAGGGACAAGGGCACATGTATGAATATGGAGGTTAGAGAGATCTAGAAGAGCCAGGGAGCAGATTAGAAATGATGTTGCAGGAACCTGGTGATCAGGAGTATGGATGGGATAAAAGGGAGGATCAGATAGAAACTGCCTATGTATTCTAGGTTATTTCTGTTGTTCTAAGAAAAACATTAAACTAAAGAGGGATTTGAGCAAAGTTCTAATGAAACTCCCCTTATGAACCTGTGAATCCCCCCCCCCTTTCTGTTTGAAAAACTGTCTCTTATGCTGTTGGAAAATTGTGTATCGGAGACAGGAGAAGCAAAAAGAGCGCATTGAGAGTTATTGAAAGGGGTGCCATGGAAGGGGTTCCAGAAAGAAAGGTAAGGAAAAAAGGTATTAAAAAGATTTGTGAATATGGAACTTTTCAGATTGGATGATGTGTTAGGTAGATTGGAACAGGGAAAATAAAGATTCATTGCATCTAGGTCTAAGAAATTGAATAATTGAAGGTTTAAATAATGTAGAAAAAGTGGAGGAACAACAAATCTGGGCACATTGGGGAGTAGCTGTTGATTATCCCCAAATGAAGACATTCATCTCTTGTCTACCTAGGACTCAAGGCAGAAACTTTGAAACCAGCAGGGTGGTATGTTTGGAAGAAGTGGCAGGGATAGATATGTCAGATTGTTAAAAATCGACTCATCTTTGAGCAAGGGGATTCATTTAAGGATGAATGGAGTTGAGAAGTCAGTTTCTTATTTTCACTGGTGTTTTTTTTCTTTCTTGAAATAGTTACCACTGCCCTACACCTTGACAAGTGTTTTTTATTCCAAAAGATAGAGGAATAGTCAGAAAGGGCGGGTGGGGTTCCGGAACCCCTGTCAGCCCTGAGTCACCTCATTATCAGGTTGTCCCTAGAATCTAGGAGTTGCAAAAGTCTTATAGGCCACAAGGGAGGGGGGAGTGGACACTGGCTGGAGATTAATGTTGTCACTTGAAGAGCCAGACCTTCCACTCCATTATCAGTTGCTCCTGTGAAGGAAAGACATTTGCTATTCTGTGGGCACCAGATTCTGGAGAGTCAGGCAGGTAAGTCCCTGATGCATTGGGGATCCTGACAGCCCAACCCTGGGTCAGCTAATGACAGCCAGCTTTATCATGGAGTTTGATTGGCAGCTTCATTTGCATGTGGTCCACAATTGATTCCAAACCGTAACCACAGAGTTAAATCACTTAGAAAAGATGATTTGGCTTCCAAAGCTAATATTGACTACATGATGTTTACAGGGAAAGTTTGCTGACTCCCTTTTCTACTGATTAGATCTAGAAGTGGGCTTATGGAATTTGGAAGTTATTGTGGCTTTGATATACTTCTCCCTAGACAAATGCTTTTGCCAATTTACAGGCTCCCAAGAACAACCCTAGTAAATACCCTGAAACAGTCTTCTAAGCAAACCCACAGCCTTGACATCTTGAGACTGGGAAATAATCTTGGGAAGAGGAAGATTTTCTAGTATGGATGCTGCTTCATCAAGACCCTTCTGTATAAGATCCCTCTGCCCTAGAAGCAAGAATGTGTCCAACACTTCACCATGATGAGGATACATCACTTCTTTTTGAAAGGCTCCCTATTTCTGTTCCAACTGACCAATTATTTCCTCTAGTAAATGCCTCTCAGGGTTGAAAGGTCTTCTGAGGTGACATCGTCCTAAGGGTAAGTAAGATTTTTGTCTATATCAAGTCAGAGACAACACTGGTCAACTGGAACTTTGTCTGCACTTTGAATTGAGTGATTTTCTTGTATGGCAGCAGTTAGGTTCTTGGTAGGGATGGTCACATAATGTCAATGTGACTTTTGTGAAAGAACATCAGTGGCAGGGAGTATGGGGCTCACATAGTATAAAATCCATAAAGTCCCATTGGTTCTCTATTTGTTCATCTTGAGCTTGGCACTGTTTCTTTCCATTGGAATGAAATACTTTTCCTTGTATCCTCCACAATGGAGTCCAGAAGGACTGGCCAAGCAGCTCCATGAACTCTATTGCCACTGAGAGGTCAACTCTGTAAGGACTATGTTGGAGGACTGTTGTTTGGGAAAAGTCTTGCATCTGATTTGCCTGAGAGATTTCTGCTTCTTCCTCCTATGCTTTTCCTTGGAAAAGCATTGCTATCCACAATATTTCTACCCAAGACAGCTTCATCATGAGGTGCATAGCTATTCAGAGAGTTGTATCCTCCCCACTCACCCAAATCTTCAGTGAAGCATGAAAAAATGCCATCATTTGGCACATTCAGACTTTCCAGATATCTGATGTTGGGCAAGATGTATACTGCTAACAACAGGCTTTTTCTTACCTTCTGCCCACATGCTTGTCATTGGGTAGTTGTAGGCCTAAGTTAAAAAAGATGAAGCTGTCTTGGTAATGATAAAGTGATGAAATAACACTGAGAAGACTTCTGGCATGGCCTGTAAAACCCCAGTATTGTAAGACCATGATTACTCCTACTCGACCCAGTTTCTTCTGGGCTTGGTGCCTCTCAGAAACAATGAAATATAACCACAGACACAATGTTCCCACCACTTGATTATCTGCTTCTTTTACTTATTACTATGTCACATATATTCTCCCCATGTTTCTACACCATCTTTGGAAATATATATCTGAGTAAGTTCCCAAGAGTCCTTTGCAGTGTAGCAATCATTTCCTTAGTCTGTGATTAACAGATGGTTGTTAGGTTAGCCTACCTCATTCAAAACTTTCTGATCATTTCATCTCCCCATGTCTCAGTTTGACAGCTATCAAATAAAAACAACATTTAGCACTCTGATATATAGTAAGGGTAAGCATGAGATAATACAATGTGCAATGAATTGGCAGAGGTGAGTGGGTTGGAGGTCACAAACATTAAACTCATTTTTTCAAAACAAAGATTTATTTCTATACTGACGTTTTCTAGTTACATTATATTGAAAAATTATGTAGCTCCACCCACAGTCCGAGGGGATCAGAAGTATAATCTTATATTCTGTTTGGAAAGAGAGAACTATAGACATTGATAATCTATACAATGAAGGATATACATGTCTATGTTGTGCTCCTTATTTCTACACAAAAAATGAAAACATAGTAAATATAACATTCTTAACACCATGTTCCAAGAAAATAAGTTAAGTTCAGTCAGAAGATTCTATCATTATTGTTTTCTTCATATAGGGGCCTACTCATTGTTTTGTGGGTAGGAGATCTCACCCTATGATGCTCATCCCAGTGTTGTGGATCTAAGGGTTGAGTGCAAGCTAGAACCAACTGTGTTCAAGACCTATCAGTTTGGTTCAAGATAGACCTTGTATATACTTGGCATTTTATTTGCCACTTAAACTATCTTCTAAGCCCCCATTACTGTTATTAATGATTTTTATTGTATTTCAAAATATATTTTAAGTATACCTACTGTTTTTTCACTTAGCCTTGCTAGTGCAAGGCCTCAAAAAATTGGTTCAAAACTCAGAATTGTTCCTCTCCACGGAAATCTTTAGTAAAAGGAGAAAGATTTATGTGATCTGAAGAGAAACCGGAATATATATACCTACTGTTTTGATGTACATTCTTATACCCCCATTACTGTTATTAATGATTTTTATTGTGTTTCAAAATATATTTTAAATAAGCTCATCACAAAGAGTGATGAGTTTAGTTAGAGAAATAACTACATTGTGAACTATGCTAACAATGAGAATGTATGAGGGAAATAGAAAGCCTGTCTAGAGTACAGGCGGGGGTGGGGTGGGGAGGAGGGAGATTTGGGACATTGGTGATGAGAATGTTGCACTGGTTATGGGGGTGTTCTCTACATGACTGAAATCCAATCACAATCATGTTGGTAATCAAAGTGTTTAAATAAAATATTAAAAAATTATATATTTTAAGTATACCTACTATTTTGATGTACATTCTTATACAGAAGTGGAGTTTTTCCCTCTGCTAATGAGTAGTTCCCTGAGGATTGAATCTCAAAACTAGCATTAAGTGCCTAAACTTTGGGGTGAGAGAGAATAGGATTCAAACCTTGGCTCTGAAACGTGCTTAATGAAGAACCAAGGCCAGAAGGTATATGAAATCCGTGAGGAAAACATCACTATTTTTAAGTTATAAAAATATCTGATTTTTATTTTTTGTTCTTAATATGATACCTTAATATGATACATTTGTAGTGATTAAAATTTTATTTTCATTTATACTTTGGATACTAATGAGAAGTCATGACTTCTTTTCTTTTAGATTGCATACCACACCCTCTACAAATACAGTCTTACTTCTGTTTAATGAAGCTCGTATGCAGGTCTGGCCTTACTGACCATGCTTGAGATCTTTCAGCTAGTGACAGCATTCCCAGGTGCCCAGGCAGGTAGGGACTTGTCCTTTTGTGAGACAGCAGTGCCCTGCATGGTTGTGGGGCAATAGTCTTGTTCCAAATCCAGGTCTCGCCTGAAACTCCAGGTTAACAACTTGTGCTGTTTGCCTTAAAGTAGCTGTGCTTTGGGCTGTGAACAAACCACTTACCAGCTTTCTACTTTTCTCCCTTCTTCCTTGGTCTAACAGACACAGAAATATCTTGGCACTAAGGCAGAATATCTTCATGGTGTTTGCTTAACACAGCCATATTGGTAAGAGGTTGCAACTTCATTGATAAAATATTTTCATAAGTGGCTGGCAACCGTCAACATGTAGTAGAGTCACCTAGATGTACTTAGCACACTGCTTTCTGGATCCCCTCACCATCCAGGGATGCTGATGGAATTGATGGGACAGATGGTATGGGATGGGGGTGACTTGATCACTGAGGATATTTTAAGAGCTTGCATGTGATCTTAGTACTTAACCAAGTTTGAGTATGAGTGACTTGAGGGCACATTACCACCTCAATTACAGGAACTCACCTCCAGAGCTTCTGATTCAATATTAAATCCATGAGGGCTAATGTTGGAGATTTCTGTAACTGGGGGTTTCACACAGCACACAGGAGGAAAGAAGTCAGTACACTTTGAATGTTTTTTCTTGTAAGGGTTTGCATGAGGGTTTGCTGTGTTCTGAAAACTGGGAAGCTCTTCCTGAGGTGCTCTCCTGGTCCAGGGTGTTAGCTTTCAGGAGCTCACAGTTGTCTCTGGCTCAAAGATCAGTCATGTGACTCTGGACTTCACTGACTGGTGCAGCCAATGAACTGGGGACGTCTTTGTATTACCTCCATTAACATGATAATGTCTCTTTTTGCCTATTCAAGGTACAAAGTGCTGGTTGTGAGGAGACCTCCAGTAAAAAAGGGGGAGAAGGGCTGTGATGTTCTGACTCCAGGTCTCAGAGTGGCTTTGTGGCAGAGTTAGGGAATGGGACGCTGTAGCCTCAGGTGGGGTGCAAGTAGATAAGGAACCTGTCTAAGTCACGCTGGGCCTAACTATCCCCAAATGAACTGACTTGAAGATACCTGAGCATTTTGAGGACAAAGCAGGAGGCTTATTTTTCTATAATTATCCAGATAAATGTAGTGGTGATGAGGAGGTGTGTATAAGGAGCTGGAGGTGGGGAAGTAGTGTGGAAGAGAAGATTGGGCTAGACATGTATCATCATTGCAGAGAGCGTGACTGGGGTGTGTATATTGTGGCCTGACTGGGGATAATTGACTCATCTTGAGTTTACAGAGGGAAACATTCAGTCCCACAGACCTTCTGCTTTGGTAGACAGTGTCTCAGAAAGAACGACAACAGAAGCAATAGTAAGGGCTAACACTCACATAGACAGTGCTGACTGCCAGGGGTTGTGTTCAGTACACTTCATCCCTATAGGGACTCATTCCATCCTTACACCCACTCAAGGAGGTCAACTTAGTTCTTCTTTCTGTGAGTTAGATGAACAGATGGAGCACAGAGAGGTTGAGTGACTTGCCCATGATCTAGCTAATGAGGATTTGAAGCCAGATCCTTTTTGTCCCAGACTTCTTCCTCTTCTTTGTCCTAGAGAATCTCCTTATGGAGAGCTCAGATTGGGCAGATAGAAAGCTGTCAAATCTGTGCTCAGGCTGAGAGAAGAGGTGCAGCTGCTTTCTTGCTCAACCATTTCTAGACCAGGATATGTGTGTGTGACTCTCACTCCCTTTGAGGTGCTTTGTATCTTTTGTCTAAGGGGTTCCCGAGCTTTCTGAGACAGGGACATAGCACTTGGCTGTTTCCTTGCTTGGCCTTTCTTTTTGTGTCCAATCTTCCCTTCTGAGATGCTCAATATTCCCCATTACCATGCTTCCCATATAGGTTGCTTTAATTCCTTTTCAAAGCAGCCTCTTCATCTAGTTCTTTCAAGCACCCTCTCACCCACCCAACAAATCCAGTGGGTGCAATAAGGAGTGAAATCAAGACACTTGTGTTTTTCTGAAACTCCCCTCTCAGACACAAACTCTTTGCTTTCATCCAGCATATCCCTTTCCCTATTTCCACTCTCTCAAGTTCTAGCTTACACTATGATTCCTAAACTTGGAAATGCAGGCAGGGGTCCTTTAAAAATAAAATTTCCTGTGATTTATGAGCAGTAAATGTTTGATTATAGACATCTATTATATACCTTGATACCTGGGTCATATAAAACTTTCTCAGCCACAGAGGAATCATAAATGGAAGATGTTTAAAAAGCCTCATGTGAATTGTTCTTTTCTACTTGGAGAAAGTTGAATGTAAGGGAAGGTCAAAGCAAGGCTTGGAGTGTGTGTGTCTGTGTGTGCGCATGTGCGTGTGTGCATGTGTGTACATGTATGCATGTGTGTATGTGTGTACATGTATGTGTGCATGTGTGTACATGTATGCATGTGTGTGCATGTGTGTACATGTATGTGTGCATGTGTGTATGCATGTGTGATTGTGTGTGTGTAACTGGCAGGGGTTGTTGCTGACTTATTAGCCATGCAACTGTTGACAAGTTCAGCAGTATTTCCAAAAAATGACTGCACCAGACAGATCAGTGTTCTAATCCTGACCCTGCCCTTTCTGAAGCTGAGCAAAGTGACTGAACTCTCTAGTTTTCCCTGGGCTGTAAAATGGGGTCAGTGATTCTGATCTTGTGTGCTCCTGAAGAAATCAAAATTCATATCCATAACGTAATTCATATGGTCCTTGACACAGAGTGTGAGCTGCCAATGAACTCTAATTAAAATCACTTCCTTTATAGTAACAGGCTGTCCACACCCACCCCACTCTCTCTCTCCCAGGAAGCCTCAGTTTTCTCAGTTTTGGACCACTTGATTTCCCAGAAACTTCCCAGTCCTGACATCTAGACTCACAGGCATCTGTCTTGTTTGAGTTTTTTTTATTGCATTTCTATAATTGACTCATATTTTTCCATCTCTCTCCTTATCATTACCCTCCATGAAAAATGCCTTTGTGTTTCTTGTCTTTGTACTCAGGCCCTTGCCCCATCCTCTTGGCCACAAGGGAGTAGAAGAATCTGAACGAATAAGACCCTGCACACCACTGCTTCTTTGAAGGCAGATTCCCTGAGATTTAGAAAGCACCGAAGGAGTAGGTAGTTGATATGAATAACCATTTCATTGGGGAGGGCTCTTTCTTCTCCCTCTGACTGATGACAGCTAAATTACTCCTAAATATAGGCCTTGAATTTGCATGAATCTGCAGCTTGCCACAGCCAGGCTGGGGGTTTTATTGACAGCCAAGGCCCTGGAGGCAGGCAGGCACCTGCTTCAATACACCTCTTCCAGGGGAAGCACAGACCAGACCAGACATAGACTTTCTTCCCTCCTCTCCCAATAATGCCCCATTCCTTGATTCTCCAGGCTTGTGGGTTCAAGGCCAGGGATTGGGCTATGGGTTGGAATTCTAAATCTTCTATTAGCTGTGTGAGCATGAGCAAGTTTACCCAAACACTACTTTCCTTCATCCAGCCTCATTTTCCTCATTGGCACAATGAACAAATAATAGCTTTGCAGAGAGCAAAGTATGGAGGTAGACTGTCCCAAGTTTCTTTTAGCTTCTTTTTTTGTCTTTTAGTAGCTATTTCTAGCCCCAACATGAGCATGGTATCTATAGGAATAAACTTATATCAACTTCAAAGTTAAGGCAAAAAAAAGGAGCCTTTGTGGTCACTTCTTTTTTATCTTTATAATATCTTGCAAAAAATCAGTCAGGAGACAACCTGGTTATACTGTTCATGGAAACAACAACAGTTTCTGTGGGAGCAGAAGGGACATATATAGAGGACAGACTAAGGATGAACCCCTTCTATATACACAAGTCAACTTACTCCTTTTAACAACACCAGGAAATAGAGGAGTTTTTAAAGCCATTCTCAGAGCTATTCTGCAGGTGGGAAATTGTCATACATAGAATGTTAACCTGAGAGAGACCTTATCGAAGCACAGGCTCTGCAGTTGGAGCTTGCATGAATTCTTTTTTGCTTGAATTGGCTTTGGGCTCAAGAGTGGTGCTCAGGGATTATTCCTGATTTTGTGTTCAGGGATTATTCTTGAGGTGCTCAGAGCATCTCATGTAGTGCTTGGCACATACAAGGTAAGAGCCTTAACCCCTGTACAGTATCTCATAGAAGTTGAGTTTTAATGAGAGACATTCTCCCCCATTCAGCTGCAGACTCTGATTAGTGAAAGTTGAAATTCTGGGCCTGGAGAAGGGACTTACCTTCTACCTGACTAGTGCAAACCTAAGATGGGATTCTTTTCTATAGAAGAAGCAGGCATGGCTTATGACAAAAAGCACAAGTGTCTAGTGTCTTAAAGGCCTGAGGGAATAAAGACAAAATGTCCTTCCCTTAGCTATCCTAGCTGCCATGACAAAAGGTCATAAACTAGGTGACTTCAACAGGCATTTATTTTCCACAGTTCTGAAGACTGGCATGTCCAAGGCCAACGTGCCAGGATAGTGCATTACTATTATTATTATTATTATTATTATTATTATTATTATTATTTAAATAATTAAAACTTCTAATTTCTTTATAGTTGTTTATAGTTGTTTATAGTTCTAATTGTTTATAGTTGGGTTTCAGTCATAGGAATATACCACCCACCACCCTTCACCAGTGCTACTTTCCCACTAATCCACATTTCCCTCCAACTCCTTCCCTTTCCTATCTTTGGGGCAGACATTATGCTCCTCTCACTCTCTATTTCTTTCCTTTTGACGCTGGCTTGCATTTTTGATGAACTGATGGCATTCATGTCATTTTATCCCCTTTCAGCACCCAATTCTTGTCCAGAGTGATCAATTCCAACTATCATTAGCATAGTAAACCTTTCTCTACTCTAACCGCACTCACCACTCTTTGTGGCAAGCTAAGCTTCCTACCATGGATTGGTCCTCCTGATGACAGTGTGTTTCATTATGAGGCTTCTTTTTGTTGTCAAATGGACATCACTTCATTGCACTCAAGTGGTGAGTAAGAGCAGTAAGAGCATTTCTTCTCCAAAGTTCTTATATCCAAGTCCCTCCACCTCACCCAACCCTAATTACCTCCTATAAACTCCACCTCCAAATATCATTCCATTGGAGTTTGGGGAGTCAATCTAGAACTTTGTAGAGACATGATTCAGTGCACAGCAGTTCTTTTGTGTCCCCAAACATGAGAGTTCTCCTTTCTTCCTCCTCTTCCTTTTCCTTCTCTTCAATCAATTGTTGATTTAATGAGATTGCTTTAATATGTTGATTCAATATGTTAATTTAATGAAATTGCTGAATATGAGACTAAATCTAGTTGGGGAAAGAAGATAAGAAATTGTTATATCATGACTCACCATGGCACATGTGAAGGGTCAAGTGTCTGGACTTGTTCTGAGACATGCCAGATGAATCAGTGGATTCGGTGTAGCATGTCAATCATAGTGGCCAAACTAATTAGTTTTTAGATCCACCATAGATTGAGATGTAGCCAGAAGACCTCCATTAACATAGAGATTCTTGGCTATCCTGGATGAGATGATTTGAGAACAGGAAACCTCACTTTATAGAAGGGGCTTGGGAGAAAAATTGTTCTCTGATGGTAGGAATCACTGGAATTAGTGTGGTTGAGGTTCAGGCTTGGGAGACTGTGGCATCAGCAGAGGCTATTGAGGGAGGGATTGAAATAACCGATGGCCAGTCTCCAGTAATTCAAAGTAGATGAGTGGATCTTTCAGGGAGGCTTAGACTCTGCAGCAACTCTGTGTGGAGCCTAGAAACAATATTGCCAAAGGAAGAATAAACATCAGTGGTGCACAGGTGCCAGTTGCCATCTGAGGAAGAAAGCCAAAGACATGACCAAGTAGACATCAAGTCTATCTCCTGGTGAAGGAGGAGTAATGTTGCTGTGGATATCAAAAATCACAATGCACCAGAATTTAAGAGGCAAGAGGACAATGTGCCCAGTGCTCGGGAACCATTCTGAACACTGTGAAGCTCAGCTCTTCCCCTGCATAGTGAATAAGACCATTGTGGTTGGGAGAATGGCAGGAGAGGTGAGCACCATGGCTCTCCATGTCCAAGATAAAGCAAGAGGATAGTATGGACTCTGGCTCTTTGAAGTGAATGGGAAGGTGGCCAGAGTCGGGCTACCACTGTTCCATGGGCCTCTGCACTGAGAAGAACAGCCAGGCTCACTTTCATGATAAAAGGCTAAGAACAGCATTACCTAGGGAGCAGCTCTTTGAACCTCGTCTTGATGAAAGATGGATCAATGGTCAGCTTTACTTCAGAGGCAGGCTCTTGAAACCCAATTCTTTATCTAACTTGCTCTCATCTCAAGGGCCCATTCAGGTGAGCTCCCAGATCCTCTGCTCTACAGGATTAACCCTGTAAGGGCTTTTTCTAAGGTCCTAGACCCATTTCCTCAGTGTCTGGACTCCTTCTATGCCTGGCAGTACTCTCCCATTTCCATTACTCTCCGTTGGGCATCCCTGGTTTGTGGTCAGGCCTCTTCTCCCACAGAGACCAACAGCTCAGACTTTGTCCTTAAAGCAGCAATAGGTTAGAATGGTTCTGATTGCTCTACAGAACAAGGAAGAGACTCTGTGGAAGATGGGGTCAGATACTGGCTTTTCTCTAGCCAGACCTCTAGATCCTCCTTCACTATAACTGTTCTACAAACTGTTCTACAAACTGTTCTTTCACTGGATTCTTCAAGGAATGGAGGTGGCCCTGCTTTCTACCGGGATCTTTGCCTTCAGCCCATATAAATAAAAAATACTTTGGTTTTCCTTAGGAGAGGCCTATCTTTGAGTCTTACATCTCTAGTCTCTAGCTTGCTGTTCAGACATGTATTTTATTTTCCTAAACATCCTACAAGAAGACATTCTTCCTCTTGGCCCTACACTAAAGGAGGAGATACAGCACTAGCACTTCCTTGTGTATGGATTCAATCACTATCACTAGACTCTAGTTCTCTCTACTGTGGGTTTGCACTCCCATGATCTCTAATTCCTGGTGTCTCAATGAGTTACCAGTTTTGTGTAGCAGGATGATGGATACAACTACCTGAGCTCAGCTCTATGGGCATGTAAATGGGCTAAAAGCCTCTCATCTCCCCAGCTGACTTCAAATTTGGTTATAAAGTAGTAATAAAAGGAACTGGAAAATATTATGTTAAATGAAGTAATCCAGAAGATGAAGATAAATACAGATTGGTGGTATTTAGAATAACTAAATGAAAAATGCAATATTTTAAGTGAATGTTGTTGAGTCAACAACAATAAAATTATGAGACCCAAATTTGTACAACTAAAATAAAAATGGGCCTGTTTTGCTAGCAGGCTGAGGGAGCAGAAAGTGGTGGCATGGAATGGACTCTCAGAACTTCTGTGGAGGGAGGTTGACACTAGTAGTGGGATTTGTCCTGACACATTTGTCTGAAATTCAACTATGAATAACTTTGTAAATTATAATGGTTTAAATAAAAATAAAAAATTATAACATAGACGTGTATGTTTGGCACCTTCTTCAAGTTGGGCACTACTCACCAAGAGGTTACACTTGAGTAGATGATAATTCTTAATATTCCTGACACCACAATACACCTTGTGGCGAGAGGTATGGCTGTACCAGTGATCTTAGTCAGTGTCCTAAACAAGCAGGTACTCATGAAATATCACTGGGTAAGTAAATAAGTGGACTAAGGTGTGATGCCTTATGGCTCCCAGAATGAAAAAGGAATGTCTTCTCCAAGGCCCTGATACAAATATTTGATGCAAGATAGATGCTTGCAGTGCCAGTAACTTTCTCTTTCATAAGAAAACTGCCATTACTTTTCTGTGTTCTGTTCTTCACTTTTGACTCTCTGGCTCACCTTCTTCCTTGGGAGGCTTCCCAGATTCATTCCCTCTCTTAGACACTTGGAAGGGTGATTCGCATTTATAGTGGAAGTAGCACTGACTCAGCAGTTGCATGTATGAATGTAGCCACTGTAGCCAATCAGGTTCCTCCACTGTAAATGGGAAATGTCAGTTTCAGATGGCCAAGCCTAGACAAGGCTCAGAGACATGGTAGGTTGGACCAAGGTTCTCTTGCTAGAACTGGTTCAGAACAAAAGAGCTTGAGACTCCCTGAGTTTTGGCCTTCACTTATAGAAAGGGTGAGTGTCATCCTGCATGTCAAGCATCTTGCACCATCTCTCAGTGTTCCTGTCTCTCATCCTAGAGCTTTTCTTTTTGTGCTCTGAACTGCCTCTTCTAAAGTTCTTGATACATCAACTGGGGGTTACCAGAGTCTTACACCTCCTGATCAGATTCTGTTGGATTGTGGAGATTTCCAGGCTTTCCATAAACTGTACTTCTTGCTTTGCTGATGTATTGGTGGTTACAGGGGAGTCAAGGCTTCATTCACTTCAGATAAGCTTTGAGTCAACAACTTCTAGTGCAGTGTAGGGCAAAGCTGAAGAGCATGCCTTCTGGACCAGTCTGTAGTTCTGTCACGTCTAAGCTGTGTGACCTTAGAAAACCATTTAACTAGTCTATGTTCAGCTTTGCAACTGAAATTATAGTACTTATGCACAGGGCAGTCTGAAGTCCACAGGCATTTAACTTAGTTGTACATCAGTGATGACTTTTACAGGAATGATTCCCTTTCTGATTCTCTGTATCCCTAGGGCCAGCTCACCTAACCTAGCCCTGTCTTTGTAGTGGTCTCATTCAGGTAATTTCAGTGTCTTAGGAAATGATGCCAGGATATCCCAAAGAGGATGTCTGCAAAAGAGATGGTGTCTGATTAAATCTGGGCCTATAACTAAGAAGGCTATAACCCAAGAAGGCTATTTTAATGGGCTAAGCAGGCAACGGCCCCAGCATATCTCAAGGAGGAGGTCTGCAGGGATGTCTATGTCTGAATGGGTTAAATCTGGGTTAATACACTAAGAAACCCACCTAAGGAGACTATTTTGATGGGCTGTGTTGTTCAGTGGTTAGAGTATTTCTGGGCTCTGTGTTGGTGTTTCAGTATCATCTCTTTGTAGACATAGCCACTAAGCAAATCATCTTTCTAATTTCTTTATCCAACAAAGGGGGAATGTCAACATGCCTCTGGGTGATTTGAGAATTAAATAATAGTGTGTTTGTGCAGAATGATGCTGCATGTTCAGTAACTCACCATTAGTACTGGTTCAACTGATTTCTTTTTGAGAATTTGGAGTACGTCAGGCAAGTTATTCATACTTTTAGATGTGTTCATTTATTAGTCTTCACAGCATTCCCAGAAGGTAGATATCATTTTATCCCTTTTACCATAATAAAAATAAGGTTTAGAGAATCAAAGCCATGTGCTAGTGGTATGGATTGCCATAACAGTTTCAGTGATCCCTCTGGGGTTACCACAGGGTACCAGGCAAAACCATACATAATTATCATGGACACAGAACTTTCTGATTGGTATTATAATTGGTGATGTACAAAAAATAGGCATGAGACTGCCTGGAGCTATGTTTCTTCAGAATGCTGTAGTTAGCACTGTAGTTAGATCCAGGCAAGCATGGGAATGAGAACACTGACTACTAAAATTACCATGTACTGACCATGTGCCCAGGTGGGAAGCTGAAGAATACAGCAGTTGCTGATGTAACCTCTTATGGAGCACCTGGCAAAATCATCTACAATGCTTTAGAGTGATTTAATTATAACTGTAGTCTAAATTGCTAGGCTGATGAAGGGGCTGGGGTATTCAGGGACAATGGAAGGAGAAAGTCGGGTCTTGAGTATAACTTGGACTCTTGCCTTTGACCCATAGGACATGCATGGTTTCTCTGATCTACCTTGAGATCGACTATTGAGATGATTTCAGTACATCTTTTTTTTTTAATATATATTTTTTTATTTTTTTATATATTGTTGACAATAATATTTTGAGTACATATTAACATAAAATCAGGGGGATTCCCATATCAAATTGTCCTCCTTCCACCTCCATTCCCATCCTATCACCCATATCCACCTCCCTCTCCCTTGAGGCTGCTAAAATAGGTGGTCTCCTCTGTGCCTAGCTTACAGCTTAGTGGTCTTATACTTGTTTGGTCTTGGTACTTCCCTTATTTCCCCCTCTAACTGGGAGGTGGGACTAGATAGTTCTAGTTATGCGGTTTTGTTTGATTAAGAGAAAAGTGATAAACTGGGGAAAAAT
>PVKC010018038.1:0-19874 GCA_004027635.1 Crocidura indochinensis
AAAAAAAGAAAGTTTGAGATAATTCTATTCTTATATTTGTTGGGGGGGGGGGTGAAGCTCAGAGACTATGGACTGTTGGGACCTAAATTCTGAATAAGGAGGGACGCAATCTTGTAAAAGCTACATGGCAGGCTTCTTCTTCAGGTTCTGAGCAGGGAGAAACTCCATTTTGTAAAGACCAAATGGTGTGAGCCTATTTCCATAGAAGCTGCCTCAGTCTACCTGGTCATATAGGTAGCCTATCAGAGAGGGGCAGAAGAACAATGGGAGGTAGCATTAAACAAGAGCCAATGATTTTGGAGATCATCAGAAAGCTAGAACCTCCCTATATTCCTATCCTATATAATCCCATTCAAGACCATGGGCAGGTTCCATTCCAAAAATAATTTTCTTTTTCCCTTCAGTAGCATATCAGGGCATGTCAGGGCACTGTGTGTGTGAGTTCAATGGCTCTGTCCCTTTTAGCATGTCAGGGCATGTCAGAGCTTGTCAGGGCATGTCAGGACAAGTCAGGATATTGGGGTGCCCAGGCACACAGCCCTTAATCAGGAGGTTCTCTGCTTCCCCCAGGAGACAGATATGCGCCCTAGGGAGACCAACTCGGTAAGGAAGGCATGGGTGACACAGCGGGTGCCCTGTGGAGTCCTATGCAGATGGAGTGGGATGGATAGTGAAAGGGTCCGAGAGAGCCCCCATTTCTGCCGCGTGACCAGATAAATGAACAGAGACCCAAAACATAAAGATTATGTAAGTTTATTTATTGTCTAACCGGCCCGAAGCATTGGCCAAATCAAAACCACCAACCAACAGTGCTCTGTCCGGACAGAGGCTAGAGAGAGAGAGAGGGCACACGTCTAACCATAGTCCCAAACGTCCATAGTGACGGAAGCCTGAGAGCCCACGTGGCTAGAAACGTTCGTCTGACTACCGCATGGCCAGAGCGAGAGCGCCAGAAGTAAGAGAGCGTGCTGGCCTTCTGTTCCCCTCTTTATAAGATAGGAAGTGGGCGGAGCCTTCACCAGGTAACTGGGGCAGCACGAATGAGGTGGCAGTGAGGGCGGGGCTTCCCTTATCAGTTGCAAGGAAGGGGAAGGCAAGTCCTTCCAAAATTGGGTTCCCCTAAGGGTTCTTTCCTTCACAAATTAGGTTCCCCCCTCCTCCTTTCATTAGATAGATAGATGAATGGACAAATGGATAGATAGATGGGTTAATAAATGGTTGGATGGGTAGTTGAGTGGGAAGGTAGGTGGTCAGTTGGATGGATGAATGGATAGTTGGAAAAATGGATGGATAGATGGATGTATGGAAGGTTGGATGGATGAATGGATGAGTGGAGGGATGTAGGGAGTAATATTAGTACCTTTAAGAGTTCTTTTTTCTACTTTTGGCGTGCTGAAATTCACAAACTTTATGGACATTCTATTCAAATTCTTGGGGAGCAATGTTAGTAATTTTAATGATTTTTGGGGCATTGAACCTCACATACTTTATGGACATTCTTTTCAAATTTGCGGGGAGCTAATTTAGTACCTTTGAGAGTCCTTTTTTTCTACCTTTGGGGTGCTGAAAAGGTGAACAATATGGTACTTTTATTCTAATTTTGGGGGAGCAATATTAGTACCGTAAAGTGTACATTTTTCAAATTTTGGGGTGCTGAAAGTCACAAACTTTATGGACATTCTATTCAAATTTGTGGGGAGCAATTTTGGTATCTTTAAAAATCCTATTTTCTACTTTTGGGGTGCTGAAACAAATAAACTTTATGGACATTATTGTCTAATTGTGGGAAGAAATAATAGTACCTTTCACAATACATTTTTCTGAATTTTTGGGGTGCTGAAGCTCAAAAATATTATGGATATTCTATTCTAATTTGTGGTAGCAATTGTAGTACCTTTAAGAGTCCTCTTTTCTACTTTTGGTATGCTGAAACAAATAAACTTTATGGTACTTTAATTCTAATTTGTGGGGAGAAATATGTGTACCTTTAAGAGTCCTTTTTTATTACTTTTGGGGAGCTGAATCAAATAAACTTTATGGTACTTCTATTCTCATTTGTGGGGAGCAATATTAGTACCTTTAAGAGTCCTTTTTAATACTTTTGGGATGCTGAAATTCACAAACTTTGTGGACATTCTATTCAATTTCTTGGGGAGCAATGTTAGTAATTTTAACAATTTGGGGGGCATTGAACCTCACAAACTTTATGGACATTCTATTCAAATGTGGGGAGCTATTTTACTACCTTTAAGAGTCCTTTTTTCCTACTTTTGGGTGTTGACAAAAATGCACTTTATAGTACTTTTATTCTAATTTGTGGGGAGCAATAAGAGTATCTTTATGAGTCATTTTTCCTACATTTGGGGTGCTGAAACAAATAAACTTTATGGAACTTCTATTCTAACTTGTGGGGAACAATATTAGTACCTTAAAGAGTACTTTTTCTACTTTAGGGGTGCTGAAAGTCACAAACTTTAATGGACATTCTTTTGAAATTTGTGAAGAGCAATAGTAGTAATTTTAACAATTTTGGGGGCACTGAACCTCACAAACTTTATGGATATTTTATTCAAATTCGTGGGGATCTAATTTAGTACCTTTGAGAGTCCTTTGTTTCTACCTTTGGGCTGCTGAAAAAATGCACTTTATGGTACTTTTATTCTAATTTGTGGGGTGCAATATTAGTACTGTATAGTGTACTATTTTCTACTTTTGGGGTACTAAAAGTCACAAACTTTATGGACATTCTATTGAAATTTTTGGAGAGCAATATTAGTAATTTTAACCACTTTGGGGGCGCTGAATCTCACAAACTTAATGGACCTTCTATTTAAATTTTTGGGGAGCAATTTTAGTACTGTTAAGAGTCCTTTTTCTGGGGCTCGGGAGATACCATGGAGGTAAGGCGTTTGCCTTTCATGCAAAAGGTCATCGGTTCGAATCCCGGTGCCCCATATGGTCCCCCGTGCCTGCCAGGAGCAATTTCTGAGCATGGAGCCAGGAGTAACCCCTGAGCACTGCCGGGTGTGACCCAGAAACCAAAAAAAAAAAAAAAAAAAAAGAGTCCTTTTTCTGGGCCCAGAGAGATAGCACAGCAGCGTTTGCCTTGCAAGCAGCTGATTCAGGACCAAAGGTGTTGGTTCGAATCCCGGTGTCCCATATGGTCCCCCGTACCTGCCAGAAGCTATTTCTGAGCAGACAGCCAGGAGTAACCCCTGAGCACTGTCGGGTGTGACCTCAAAACAAAAACAAACAAACAAACAAAAGAGTCCTTTTTTTCTAATTTTGGTGTTCTGAAACAAATCAACTTTATGGTACTTATATTCTAATTTGTGGCAAGCAATATTCTTACCTTTAATAGTTCTTTCTTCTAATTTTGGGATGCTAAAATTCAAAAAATTTACGGACATTCTATTCAAATTCTTGGGGAGCAATGTTAGTAATTTTAACAATTTTTGGGGCACGGAAATTCACAAACTTTATGGACATTCTAGTCAAATTTGTGGGGAGCAATTTTCGTACCTTTAAGAGTCTTTTTTTTCTACTTATGGGGTGCTTAAACAAATAAACTTTATGAACATTATTGTCTACTTGTGGAAAGAAATAATAGTACCTTTCACAAAACTTTTTCTGACTTTTTGGGGTGCTGAAGCTCAGAAACATTATGGACATTCTATTTTAATTTGTAGGAGAAACTTTAGTAACTTTAAGAGTACACTTTTCTACTTTTGGTATGCTGAAAAAATGAACTGTATGGTACTTTTATTCTAATTTGTGGTGAGCAATAAGAGTACCTTTATGAGTCATTTTTTCTACCTTTGGGTTGCTGAAACAAATAAACTTTTTCCAATCACAGAGGTCTGACTGAGACAACCACAACTGAATGGGTCTTCTGGACACATAATGAAAGACCTTTTCCCAGGCTCCATCCTAGAAGCAACATAATGACCAAGACCACCAACTACAGAAGATAGATTAAAATGTCACTGAAGAAGCATAACTGCTAGAACCACAAAGAAAGACTTCACCACAAGCTCCATTACTTGAGCTGCACAGTCACCAAGATCTCTAGATATAGAGATCCGATGTTACCATCCAAGACGAAGCAGAAGTCTTCCATTCACCACAAAAGCACCTAGGAGAGAGTAAATGATCATGCAAGGAGTCTATAGTTAATCCCATGACAGAATAATTCAGTGATGAAGAGGCCCTGTATCTCCTAGGCCAAGGGAATTCCCTCTACAATATCCCCAATAGTTACTGTGACTATGCAGGGGGAAAAGAAAAGGGAAACAAAAAAGCATAAAACAATCATTTTTCCACATATTTATTTATCTAGGTTTTACTTTTAATTCACATCTTTGAAATAATTTCTCCTTTCATCACTTTTGTTTCTTTTCAAAGAGCAAGAGGCTTTATGCTAAAACTATCCCCAAGGTAGATTCTGTTCATCTGTTCTTAATCTGTTAATCTGTTCACTAAATATAGTGAATTGTAGACCTGTTCTCATTTTTTTTTTTTTTTTTTGGTTTTTGGGTCTCACCCGGCAGTGCTCAGGGGTTACTCCTGGCTCCAAGCTCAGAAATTGCTCCTGGCAGGCACGGGGGACCATATGGGGCACCAGGATTTGAACCGATGACCTTTTGCATGAAAGGCAAACGCCTTACCTCCATGCTATCTCCCGGGTCCCGACCTGTTCTCATTTTTAACCTTTTTGAGTTAGTTATTGCCTAAAAGATGGAAATTAAGTAGGATTACAGGATAGATATCTGAGATTAATTTGTATTTGTTTTCTGATACTTCTGCCATAGTTTTTTATGGGGGCTTCTAGCAAATCACCCTTTTATTGATTGATTGATTTGGTTTCTGGGACACAACCGCGGTGCTCAGAGGTTACTCCTGCCTCTGCGCTCAGAAATCACCCTTGGCAAGCTTGGAGGACCATATGGGATGCCAGGAACCAAACCAGGGTTCATCCCAGGTCGGTCATGTGCAAGGTAAATGCCCTACCACTGTACTCTTTCTCCAGTCCCTAGCCAATCGCCTTCTTTGGGTGTCCTAATTTCCAGTAAGCTCTGAACACTGCTAGGAGTGTCCCCTGGACACAGAGCTAGGAGTAAGTCCCAAGCACTGCGAGATGTGGCCCCTGTAAAACCTTGTACTTGTGATTAAATGATCCTAATAAAAGGAATAACAAATAACAAAATAACACCTTCATTACAGTTCAAATTGTGTTGAAAATATTTCTCTACCCTCCCCCATCTCAGACTTCCTCTCCCATACCCAGATATTGCTACATTCTGCCTCCTTGATCTGAACTCAAAGGGAACCAGCTCACCTTGAGGAAAGCTTTCTTTTTTTTTTTTTTTTTTTTTTTGGTTTTTGGTTTTTGGGTCACACCCGGCAGTGCTCAGGGGTTATTCCTGGCTCCATGAAATTGCTCCTGGCAAGCACGGGGGACCATATGTGACACCGGGATTTTAACTGATGACCTTCTGCATGAAAGGCAAACACCTTACCTCCATGCTATCTCTCCGGCCCCAAGGAAAGCTTTCTTAAGGTACAAAGAAACAAGGTGATATCTGAAATTGGATTCAACCACGCCTGGTAAGGGGCAATAAAAGCACATATCTTTTTTGTGTGTGTGATGTGTGCCAGAGTCTGGCATGAGATGGTGTCCTGTACAAAAATGCCTTCTGCACACCTATATTCTTTACAGCACTATTTACAATAGCCCAAATCTGGAAACAACCCAGATGCCCAACAACAGATGAGTGATTATATATATATATATATATATATATATATATGTGTGTGTGTGTGTGTGTGTGTGTGTGTGTGTGTATTTTATAAATATACATATATACACACCGTGATAATATATACGCTTGAAATACAATGAAATACAGGAAAAATGAAGTGCACTTTTCCTATACATGGGTGAAACATTATGCTGATTTTTGAAATAAGTCAGAGGGAGAGAAATAGATACAGAATAGTCTCACTCACCTGTTGTATTTAAGAAAAATGGAAAGAGTATTCTAATAATACCCAGAGATAGAAGAGATGAGGGCTGGAAGGACCTGCTATAATATGAAGCTTACTACAAAGAGAAATGACTACACTAATAACTATCATGACAATGGTAGTAGTGAGAGAAATAGAATGCTTCTCTTAAATACAGACAGAAATGGGGGAAGAGGGAGGTGGGGGACACTGGTGGTGGGAAGGTTGCACTGGTGAAAGGGGTGTTCTTGTTTTTTTGTTTTTGTTTTGGGCCACACCTGATGATACTCAGGGGTTTCTCCTGGCTATGCACTCAGAAATCTCTCCTGGCTTGGGGGACCATATGGGACCCTGAGGGATCGAACCGTGGTCCGTTCTAGGCTAGTGTGGGCAAAGCAGACACCTTACCTCTGCTCCACTGCTCCAGCCCAGAGATGTTCCTATTTTGGGGGGAATGTTCCTTTTTATAATTGAAACCCAACTAGAAACAAGATTGTAATCATGATCGCTAAATAAAGATATTATAATAAAATAAAAATTAAAATTAAACTGCATCTTGAATTGTGAAAAAAAATATGTCCTCTTTCTTTCACGATCATGCTTTTGTTTCTTCCATTCTCCTGTTAGAAAGCAATTGTTGTATTGACATTGACTGTTTCAGTGGTCTGAATGATCATATGCTTTAGGTCTTAATAGAATAATAAATAAATAGAGGGAGATTTGGCACATTGGTGGTGGGAATGTTGCACTGGTGAAGGGGGTGTTCTTTACATAACTGGAATCATACAACTACAATCATATTTATAATCACATCAGAAAGAATGAGAACAGGCAGTGCTGGTGGGGATGTGGAGAGAAAGGAACTCTTATTCACTGCTGGTGGGAATGCCGTCTGGTCCAACCTTTGTAGAAAGCAATATGGAGATTTCTCCAAAAGCTAGAAGTTGAGCTCCCATATGATCCAGCTATACCACTCCTAGGGATAATAATGTAGGAATACAAAAATACAATACAAAAATCCCTTTCTCACATCTATATTCATTGCAGCATTATTTACAATAGCCAGATGTCCCTCAATAGATGAATGGTTAAAGAAACTATGGTACATATACACAATGGAATATTATGCAGTCGTCAGAAGAGATGAAGTCATAAAATTTTCCTATACATGGATGTATATGAAATCTATTATGCAGAGTGAAATAAGTCAGAGGGAGAGATAAACACAGAATGGTCTTCCTCATCTATGGATTTTGACAAAAATGAAAAGCATGTGTATGATTCTCAGAGACAAAATAGTCGAGGACTGGAGGGTCTAGTTCCTGATATGAAGCTAACCACAGGGATCGTTTAGTGCAGTCATAGAAATAATTACACTGAGAACTATCATAACAAAATTTGGCTCAATGAGGAAGTAGAAAGCTTGTCTAGAGTACAGACCGGTGTGGGATGGGGAGGAAGGACACTTGGGATATTGGTCATGAGAATGTTGCACTGGTGAAGGATTTTATATATATAACATAGACATAAATCAAAAATATAAAATGAGGCCTCCCAATTCTTACCACAGGCCTTTAAACTGACTGTATAGAAAGAGGAGGTACAGTAACTGCACCCCATATACACCTCAACAGAGGCCCTTTGCCTGGTCTGTATTGTGAATTGGGGGGGGGAATAATACAATAAAATATAAATGAAAAAGAAGACATAAACAAAAGGAAATGGGTAAATAGGAGTATTCTATCGAGATATTGTCATGAGCATTTTATATGGTATCTAGTATAATTGAGCACCGAGGAGTAACATTAGGGTGTCCACCTTTTATTTCCAAGAACCACTGTGGACAAAGAAGCTGAAGCGTTATTTTATACATGGTAAAATTAAGGGATTAAAACCACATACTGTTGTAGTCACTGCAGCTAGAGTTCCTGGCTTCCAATCATATTCTGCACCTGTTTCTGTGGATAAATAATTAGGACATTATTGTAGGCCTTTGTAGTTAGAAATTGATTGCGTACCTGTTCACTCTAACCTGCTGTTTCTGTTCTTGCTGGGTTCTTTGTGATATAGTGGATAGTCAGGGTTTTGTGTTGCCCCTCTTCTACTTGATTTGAACTCTTCTCCTAGTGATATGCTGACACCTATGGTGTTTGGAGTTTCTACTCTTTTGACCCTTGCATTTGTTCATGGAGTATTCTATGAATATGTGATATACATTCTAAATACCTCAGAGAAGTGATATTATTCCGTAACTATCCTTCTTCTGGCTTAGTTCATTTAAAATATTTTGTAGATTCATCTATGTTGCTGCAAAATCCATGGTTGTTTTGTTTCTAACTAGGTAGTATTCCATTGTGTACCACATCTTCATGATCCACTCATCTACAACAATATTCTTTTTTTTTTGGTTTTTGGGCCACACCCGGTGACGCTCAGGGGTTACTCCTGGCTATGCGCTCAAAAGTCGCTCCTGGCTTGGGGGACCATATGGGAACCGGGGGATCGAACCGTGGTCCATCCTAGGCTAGCGCAGGCAAGGCAGGCACCTTACCTCCAGCGCCACCGCCCGGCCCCTACAATACTCTTGATAGAGTTTCAGGTGGACATTGTTTGAACACAGGTTCCATCACCTTTGCCTCTAACGCTTCTCCAATGTCCCACTGCCTTCCCAACTGTCCAAATTCTTCCTTACATGCTAGCACAAGTGATGTAAAGAGTTGCACTATCTACATAGATGAGACCAGAATGACAATCTTCAAACACAATTCTCCACTGCATTGATATCTTGGAAATCTTCCCTAACACTTGAACAGGATAACTTGCTGGTCTGCAACTTTTTCATTTTGGGAGCTGAAATGGTGGTGGGGTCAAACCTGATGATGCTCAGGGGTTAATCTTGGCTGCACACTCGGGAATTCATCCTGATAGTTGTCTGAGGACCATACAAGGATGCCAAAATTTGAACTGGGTCTGGTACATGCGAAGCAAACACCCTCCTTTGTTAGTCTAATCACTTCTCTCTCCTTGACAGTCTCCAGTTCCAAATCTATGAAAGGATTAGAACAGATTGAACTTTTCCTCAGCAGAGGAAGTTCAAGGCTGGGAGACTGGCATGACTGCAGCCAGGCAACAATCATGCTGTCAGCCCCTTGAGGCCATGGAACCTTCTCAACAAAGCCAGCACCAGTGCTTCCAGAGTTTGCATTTTTGCTGTCCCTGCCCTCCATATGTAAATCCAGAGTTGTTATCAGGGAGCCATAGGAGTATGAACCTCACAAGTAGGGATGAAATTGCAATGGAAGATTCCCAAAACATGACGCCCCCAGGGTCTCCAGAACTCTCTTGAAAGCAATGAGTGCTGAGTAAGAAAGGTTTCCCCCACCCCATTCTGAACATGTGTGGGACTTCACACCACTATGAATTCCCTCATGACTACTAAAGTCTGAACAATGAGCAAAGCCTCCCCTATATTCCTTACACGCTCACTAAGGTTTCTTCAGTATATTTTTGTCCACACCTGGCAATTGCACGCACCAGGAGTTCTCAAGAATCACTCCTGGTGGTGCACGGGGGACCGTAAGGTATGCTGCCATCAAAGCCCATTGGTTATTTGAAAGGCAAACACCTACCAACTGGAATCTAGCTCTGACCCCACCAGCATGAATTTCTCATAGTAAAGCTTGAGGACTGAACTGTGGTTGTGGGGATCCCCTCTGCAAATGCCTGTGCTCAGTGGGTCAGACTCAGGACACTCAGACACAGGGTTCTGTCAAGGTAGTTCAGTCTTTATTGAGTACAGCAAGAGTTTATATAGGGTAAAGAGATGAGGGGCTAAGCACAGATGGTTGAGGCTTGACCAAACGGGTAATTCCATAGAAGACAATGTTAGGGGCCAGAGAGACAGCGCAGCAGAAGGGTATTTGCCTTGCATGTGGACGACAGGGAGGGATCTGGTTCGCATATGGTCCCCCAGTCTGCCAGGGTCAAATTTTGAGTGCAGAGCCTCCCTGTGATGCTCAGAGATCACTCTTGGCTTGGCAGGAGTCCCTCCTGCTAGGTTTGGGTGACCCTCTGGTATGTGAGGGACCAAACCTAAGCCAATAGTGTACAAGGTCAATGCCCACCATGTTGTATGATCACTCAGACCCTCCAGATATAATTTTCATATTTTACAATTTTGAACCGATGTAAAGACCTTCCCGTACTCATTATGCTCCTCATGTGTCTCTAAAGAATGAATTTCCTTATGTTTACAAAGGTGTGAAGGGGCAGTGTAAGTCTCACACTACTGACATGAATAAGACTTCTCTCTTGTATGAATTTTCTCATGCACAGAAAGGATTGAACCTCGAGTGAAGGACTTCCCACATTCCTTACATATATAAGGTCTCTCTCCACTATGTGTTTTCCTGTGTCTAGCAAGGCTTGAGGCAACCGTGTAGGCCTTTCCACACTCCTTACATGCATAAGGCTTCTCTCCTCTATGACTTTTCCTATGTTTACTAAGGTCTGAGGCAAATTTGAAGGCCTTCCCACATGGCTTGCATACATAAGATTTCTTTTCACTATGAACATTGCAGTGCATAGTAAGGTTTGATAAATGACTAAAGGCCTTCCCACATTCTGTACATACATAGGGCTTCTCTCCAGCATGAATATTTAAGTGGAAAGTAAGGCCTGAATATCGAGTGAAAGCCTTCCCACACTCTTCACATGTATATGGCTTCACTCCACTATGAATATTCATGTGCCTAGTAAGGTGTGAGGCTCGAGTGAAGGCCTTTCCACACTCCTGACATACATAACGTTTCTTTAATGTCCGGACTTTCTTAGGTTCACTTGGGTGTGACAGTTTACTAGGGGTATGTCCACCAAGCTGACAGTCAGAGGAATTCTGTGTACTGAGTGTTTCCGAAGGCACATTGCAGTGCTGAGTGCATGGCAAGGCCCACCCACACTGCTTACATTTGAGTGGCTCCACTCCATAGGAATTGTGCTTAGAAGCTTGTCGCTGTGAGGGCCTCAGAGCAAACACTGCTGCTCGCTCATTCTGGGGTGGCCCCACCACAGAGATCTGAGTCCTGGGACTGTTCATAGCAGACTCAGGGCTGATGAGTCCAGTGGATGGTGGCTCCAGAGCAAGGACTCTTTCTTCACTCTGAGTCCTTCCAGATCTGATGTCCCCCAAGTCCTCATTGCCATTGGGGTGCGTGGAGGACAGCTTCCTCCTGACTATGTCCAATAGCGCAGGATCACTCCCGTCCCACCGGGAATGGCTGCTTCCCTGTAGAACATCAGAGTGTTAGTCCAATCACTTCTCTCTCCTTTGGCAGTCTCCATTTTAAAATCCAGCCCTGTATGTGTGATTTCAATCACAGAAACACAATTCTCCATGTCTGGATGTCTGTGGAGATAGGCAGACATCAACTAAAGAAATGCCTTAGTTAGGCAACAGTCAGAGCAGAGGCAGAAAAGGGTCAGAAATGAACCAAAACGACTACTTACAAGTCCCTAAAACCCGTATCACGGGGGATTGTGTTGAGCCTGGCATCTGCCCCTTCCACAAGATATTTCCTACACCTTTGCAGTAGCTGCCACATTTCCCGTTAATAGGAAAAAAATTTAGACCAATATATCACTAGATTGGTAAATCTGTTCTTTTGTTTGTTTGTTTTGTTTTTTGGGTCACACCCGGCAGCACTCAGGTTACTCCTGGCTCTGCATCAGAAGTAGCTCCTCGTAGGCTCAGGGGACCATATGGGATGGCGGGACTCGAATCGTGGTCTATATACTGTGTTGGCTGAATGCAAGACAAATGCCTTCCTGCTGTGCTATCACTCTGGCTCCTGGCAAATTTTTCTGTGTTCATTTTCGTCACTGTCTTGACTGGGTTTAACAATAAATATTGTACTTTGAGAAGAGTCAGGCCTCAGTCCATAGAGCTGTGAGCCCCCTCACCCAGGCTTTTTTCTCTTATGTACGCCAGGAGTAATTTTTTTTTAATTGGTGTTTGGGCCATACCCAACAGTGTTCAGGGTATGTTCAGGGTTACTTGAGTCTGCACTTAGAAATTGCTCCTGCAAGGTTTCTCGGACCATATAGGATGCTGGGGATCAAATCAAGCAAGCAAGGCAAACACCCTACCAGTTGTGATATCACTCCACCAACCAGGTTTAAACCTGAGCACTGCTGGGTGTGGCCCCAAAACAAAACAAAACAAAAGCATGTGAGTAGGGAGGGAGCAAATGAATGGTGGGAGTAGGCATTTGTCTTGCACATTGGGAACTGAGGTTTAATCCCAGGCATCACACATGGTCCCTGAGCAAACCAGGAGTGTTTCCTAAGTGTAGAGCCTGGAAGAACTTCCAAATGTCACAATATAATACCCCCAAAAAGGGGAAAAAGTGTCTCACTATAAGCATATTCCTCTCAGACTTCAGTGAGCTTTTTTCCTTATACATTTGATTTTATTAAATTTTGTCCTCACCAGGTGATACTCAGGGTTTACTCATGGCCGTGTGCTCTGCAAGGTAGTTTTGTAAGACTTGGAGCCCTCTTATGATAGTAGGGAGAAACCCAGTATGTCATCCCTACATACAGCAAGAGTTCTACTGGAATATGGATCCAGCTGAGAAATGAGCAAGTTTAAACAACTTGAGCTTACATTTTACCAAATAAAAAGCACAGTATTTGTTTTTTTTCCCCCGCCTTTCACTACAAATCACATTTTCTCTTTGGGGTGGGGGGGGGGGAATTTAAATTTCTTTAGTTTGGAAAACTTCTTCTTTTTTTTTTTTTTGGTTTTTGGGCCATACCCGGCAGTGCTCAGGGGTTACTCCTGGCTGTCTGCTCAGAAATAGCTCCTGGCATGCACGGGGGGACCATATGGGACACAAGGATTCGAACCACCTTTTTTTTTTTTTTTTTTTTGGTGTTTGGGCCACACCCAGTGGTGCTCAGGGGTCTCTCCTGGCTGTCTGCTCAGAAATAGCTCCTGGCAGGCACGGGGGGCCATGTGGAACACCGGGATTCGAACCAACCACCTTAGGTTCTGGATCGACTGCCTGCAAGGCAAACACCGCTGTGCTATATCTCCGGGCCGGAACCAACCACCTTTGGTCCTGGATCGGCTACTTGCAAGGTAAACGCAGCTGTGCTATCTCTAAGGGTACAAGAAAACTTCTAAAAGTTACTTTAGCACTCCAGTGAGAATAGGTGTCTTCTCCCAGCACTGGGCTCAGATCCTCCCAGCAGTACAGAAACCATACATGGGGTGACAGGCCTAGAACCCAGGGCCCCACTTTACAAATTCTATAAGCTTTCAAAATTGAGCTACTCCACCACCACAATAATAATATTGATTGGAACTTGCAAATCTTACCATCTCACGCTTATTTGGAGATTCTATTCCAAATGCTAATTGCTGAACTTCTTCCGATCTGCATTCTAAAATCAAACCAAATATGCAATGTAAGAATTAGTTGAATGTGGGGCCCGGGAGATAGCATGGAGGTAAGGCATTTGCCTTTCATGCAAAAGGTCATTGGTTTGAATCCCGGTGCCCCATATGGTCCCCCGTGCCTGCCAGGAGCAATTTCTGAGCATGGAGCCAGGAGTAACCCCTGAGTACTGCTGGGTGTGACCCAAAAACCAAAAAAAAAAAAAAAAAAAAGAATTAGTTGAATGAAACCTAGCTGAATGTGGCAACACAGGTGGAGTGAATATATGTTTTTTCAAGTACTAGATCAGCTTACAATCAAAAGAACATAGGTTGAGAGGATTGCCGTGAGGAGCTTGGCAAAATCCAAATTAGCTATGTGGCGGTCTACTCATCAATGGTTTAAATATATTGACAAAAATTATTTCTAACTGGGCTTAGAGAGATAGCACATCAGGGAAGGCAGTCACCTTGCATGTGGCTGTCTAAGTTCAATTCCCTCTATTTCATATACTCCCACAAACACTGCTAGGAGTAATTCCTGACTGTGGAACCCATAGCATGCCTGCTTGGTACAGCCCATAGGTAAGGCCCAAAACCTAGCATACCAGCTAGGTCCCAGAACAAAAAACAAACAAAAAAACAACTTCTTAACCTCAAAATTTGTCCAGAGCCATATTACAGCAGGGAGGGCATTTACCTTCTAAGTGATAGACCCTGCTTCGATCCCCAGCTTCGGAAATGGTCCCCCGAGCCCGCCAGGAGTGATTCCTGTAGCGTGGAGCCAAGAGAAAGCCAAGAGAAAGTCCTGAATACCGCCAACTGGGCCTCAGGGAAAAAAATAAGAGAGAGAGAGAAAAAAAATATTGGAAATCTCAAAAACCCACTAATAAGCCAAGGAAAATGGCAAGCATAGATAAACAGGAAGTGAAACCTCAAAATATCAGCATCTGTTCTACATGCCTACAGATGGGGGTTCCCTAAAGAACCCTAAGGTGTCCTAAGTATTTAAGTTATCCACAGAGAGAGCATAGCCAAGACAGCAAAACTGTAAATCATATTGGGACTCAGCACCAAAGGCAATGAATACATATGTGAGAGGCTCCACATCCATGACACAACAGAACCCAGCACCCACATTTCACATGTGCCCATGAGATTCCACAACTGTCCAGGGTGCTCTTCCCACACTCACCTACAAACATGCCTCTCTGTAGCCTCCCCCGGGCTCCTCTTTCCAACCAGGAGATCAGTGCAGGCTTCACTCTGCACTGGCCTGACCCTGAGGGAAAATTCATGGGTTAGAGACAGGAAAGGGGACAGCACCTCCAACTATGAGTCTGAGGTCATAATGAAAGCAGCTGAATGATGGAGCAGATGAAGAACACAATCTTGTTCTCCATATGCATGCTGGTTATCACACAGGTGAAACCAGATCTATTTTTACTTTTTTTGAGGTGGGCCACACCCAGTGACACTCAGGGTCACTCCGGAGTAGCTCAGAAATTACTCCAAATGGAATGCCAGGGATCAAACCTAAGTCATTGTCATGCAAGGCCCTACTTGCTGTGCTATTGCTCTGGCCCCAAGATCAGGTTTAAATGAAAGTCTAATTGAGGGGCCGGATAATAATGTGGGGGAGCAATAGTACAGTGTTGGCCTTGCACTTGACTGAAGTGTGTCTGATATCAATATCCTCTGCAGTTTTCTGAGCCCCACCAGGACTGAGCATTGAGAACAGAACCAGGAGTAAACTCAAGCACTGCCAAGGAATGATAAGGCCCAAGAATGTCTAAAAAAGAAGGGCCAGATGTGGAGCCAAGGGATAAACACCTCATACAGAGATATGATGCCTCTCAGGACTGTGAAATGACATTGAAAAATATCAAGTTGGACTAATTTAAGTAATAAAGTTAGGAATTCGGAAGTTAGAACAATCAAGGGGGCTTGTACTTGGGACAGATAGAACAATCAAGGGGGCTTGTGCTAGGGGCAGAATCACTCCTAGTTGAACCCAGAACCCTGTCCTATTCTCAGAATCCACCCTCAGGTGTGGCCCACACAGGTGGCCTATGGCAGCTCTCACCTACGGCCAGCAGGTGCTGGTAGGTCTCCACCATCACATCTCTGTAGAGCTTCCTCTGTGAGGCATTCAGGCACGGCCACTCCTCCGGGGAGAAGACCACAGCCACGTCAGAGAAGGTCACCGCATCCTGAGTCAGAACACACATGCTGAAGTCAGTATGCAACCTGGGCATGCTGCATGCACCTTGCTGCACCCTGGGCCCAGAGCTAAGGATGAGAACCCTAGGTCCCAAGAAGAACTCAGGGTCATTGATTTCCTTCCCTTGGGAATGACCCCTGAAATCACTCTAGGAAGCCAGATTACTATTCTAGAGTGTTCTCGGAGGAGATTGCCATCCAGGGTCAATCTCAGCACCACTCAGTCCACTGAGCACTGCCTAGAGTTAGCACCTGAGCACAGAGCCAGAGGAACTGAAAAATCAACTCTGGTGTGGCTTAAAATGCTAAAATACACCAACCCAATCCATCCCCCAAACATCATGGTACTAGAGAATGTAGGAAAATTCAGGGTCTAGTGAGTGGCTTAAAGCTCTCATTGTCAGAATAAGCCTTCAAGGTCCCCTCTTCCCAAACAAGTCCCTCTTGAAGCAAGCAAGTGACAGGATTCCCAACCCTTACGCCTCTGGAATCAGAATTTCTTGAATCAGAATCCTTTGCTCAATTTCTCTCTTAGAGCCACAAGGCCATGTGACTGCAGAGTAGAAAGCTTGACAGTGCAACTAGTTTACTGAGGAGAAATGTGGCTTCAAGAAGTGTTGGTTACCATGACCTGACAGTGGCCATTTTTGCTACAGCCTCTCTGCCATTTTCCAGTCTTGCATCTGCAAACTGCCTATGTGCTGTTTTGCTACAAAGCCCCTGAGCTAGCAGGAAACGGGCAGCCACAAAAGTAATATATAACTTCTTATCCCAGGGAAGAAGGACAGGGCCTGGTACTACTCCCCAGGCTATACTCCCCAGGCCCACATGCTTGAGTTAACAAGGTATTCATTATTGTTCTGTGCAACATTGTTTTTACAAAGTTATCTCTTTAGAACTTGCCCAACCATAAATCTGTTAAGAGCTCGGGAATGTGGTCAGCAGACCCTTCCCAGGGTCACAGGGTGTTTCCATGGAAACTGACTTGCAAGATTGTCTCGCCCCCTGCCCCACTGCCCACTTTCCATATTTGGGAGATGATGTTACTTTCTTTGTTCCACCCAACCTGTGCTGTGCTTACCATATTTGGAATAATTAAGTGGCCTGAGCACCAAAAGAATGATTGACATTACCTTTTGCTTGCCCCTCTGCCTTCTCTATATAAGAGGGTGCAAGATCAAATTAAAATTGCCTTTGAACGGTTTATCTGTCTTGAGTCATTTATCTATTAACCTCTCAGATTTCTTACATATGTGGTCGTGATCTGAGCCTCGCAAAATAAAGGTGCGGCTGTTCGTGAGCCTCTCATCGACCCCCCGCTGGCCGGGCCCCTTCAGGGGGCTTACCAGGCACCCGCAAAGAAGGTGAGACTCTGCAGAGTGAAGGAAAAAGAGCTAAACTGCATGTTTAGCATGGGACAGGAGCAGAGACCAATTCCAGGGAAAAGCTTAGAGTCCCCCGATATCTTAAGGAGGGACTCCTGAGCTCATAGCCCAGAAGAAACCTTAAGCTGTGCCTCAGTGGCACAAAATACGATATAAAACAAAATAATCAGAGATAACACAGCACAAAAACCAAAACTAAACCAAAAAAATCATACTGGGAAATAAACTCATAGCCAAGCAAACTGTACTGTTTTTTCCATTAAGGCAGAAAATTCTGCACAGAGTCCAGTGTTATAGACCCCAGGGGGAGAGTCCCAGACCCATAAGGAGTGTCCTGAGTGAAGACAAGAATTAGCCATGGCCGTAGGCACAGGTCTGGTATCTGGGGGCAGCAGCAAAATGTAAAAGAACTTTGTGCTAGAGTGACAAGACAGTGTGGATAGCATTTGCAGTGAACTAGGCTGCCCCAAATGGAATCCCTGACTCCACATATGGTTCCATGAGCCCAGCAAGAGGTACACCTGAGTGCTAGGAAAATGCCATGTTGAGTGTGGTGCCCAAAACTAGAAATATATAAAAGAGCTTTTCCCCAGGCGAGGCAGGAATGATGGTTTATGGAGGAAATTCTGAGTCAAGGTCTCATTTTGTACTCACATCAGGGTCCTACCAGCTCTACCTTGGATACTGTCACACCACGAGGTCTGAGACATGACAGCAATAAAGGCCTGAGCAACACAGAATGTGCCCCCAAATTCCCCCCATCATCACCACACACAACATAGCAGGAAAGCATTTGCCTTGCACATAGCCAACACGGGATTGATCCCCGGCATTGATCCGTGGTTCCTGGAGCCTATGAGGATTAACATCTGAGTGCAGAGCAAGGAGTAACCCCTAAGCACTACCAAGTGTGGTCAAATAATTTTCTTTTCATAAAAATACCAGAAATTAACAAAAACAAATGTGGTTACAAACAGCAGGGTAAGCTGCCACATGCCAGTCACCACATCCTGGCTCACACTTCCTTCCTGAAACCCACTGCACCTAGGGGCTAAGCACTCCTGTCCCCACCCCACTCTGGCCCCCCAAGCCCCCTTCCTGCTTTGACTTCACACTTGTCCCTACCTGGGGACAGGATGTCAGAAGGTTCTGCCTCATCTCCCTCCTGGATTATTCCTGAAGAGCAGCAGCAAGGTCCTTTGGGGTAAGCCCTGCAAGAAAGTCACAGTTTTGAACACCAGAGATGAGCACACACCCCTGCCCTGACAGGAAGGGCCTGCCCTGGAGTCAGAAAAACCCAGACCAGGCTGCAGGACCAGGAACCAACAGAGACCCACAGGAAGGTATGGCCAGAGGCTTCTTCCTCTCCTGGGAACTCAAGTGGATTGAGATCAGGCTGAGAGGGGGACTGGAGGACTGGCACCTAGCATAGGCCCTCAGGGCCCAGTACAGCTGACTCTAGGCAGGAGCCCAGCACACCAGAGCCCTCTGCACTTAGTCCTCTGCCCTTTCTGCTTAGCTATGCCATAGGGACTCAACATCTGCTGCCCTCCTGCCAGGTCAGTGGGGACATGAGCGGGGTGCACACTCCGGAGGACAAAGGTCATCTCAGGGCCCAGGTGAACATGGACAGTGCCCCAGCTCTTCCCGATGCCTTGGGACTCCCATGGGTCCTGCTTTACTTTGATCCTGACCAGCACAATTGAACCTAGGCTCTGTCAGTGTCCCTGCAAAGGCACTGATTCCTTGGAGCTGGCACCATGCTCAGAAATATCAACTCTCCAGATCTGGGCATATCTGAGATCTGGGTCCAGAACAATAGTACAGTGGGGAGGGTTTTTGCCTTTCAAGTAGACACCATGGGCTCAATATCTGCATCCTGTAGAGTCCCTGGAGCTCACCAGGAGTAATTCCAGAGCACAGAAGCCAGGAGTCAAACCTTAACCTTATCAAGAACAAAATCAAGGGGGCTGGGCGGTGGCGCTGTAGGTAAGGTGCCTGCCTTGCCTGCGCTAGCCTAGGAATGCGGTTCGATTCCCCACCCCCCCTTCCCATATGGTTCCCCAAACCAGGAGCGACTTCTGAGCGCATAGCCAGGAGTAACCCCTGAGCATCACTGGGTGTGGCCCAACATCCAAAAAAAAAGAACAAAATCAAGTGAACAACACTGAAAAAGCCCCTTCCTGCAATCATGGTGTGGGAGTGTCAGCACAGGGACAGGGGCAGGGTGTTTGCACTTGACAAAGTCAACCCAGCTGAATCCTCAGCATTCCATAGGGGCCCAAAGCATTCTAGTAGTTAAGGAACTCCAGAGCTCCCATGAGGGAGCGAGGTGCTGGTGGGAGGGCGAGCTCAAGCCTTTCTGGGCCTGCAGGATTCAACCTATCTAGCTACTAAAACTTCTCTGCTAGGTTTGGAAGCAAATAGGAGGGAAGGGACACCCAAGACAATGAAGTCTGGAGATGCACTAAAACCCAGATAAGGGATTGAAGACCTGGGCTACAGCAGGCCCAGAGAAGCAGATCCCCCCACCATCACACCCCTCAACCCCCAACCCAACTTCAGCAGGAAGGGAGGCCAGGTGAGGAATATCAAAGACATGGCACCCACCCTAGCAACAGGGCACACCCAGGTGGAAAGCCTCAGGGGGGTAGGTAGGAGAAACCACTGGAATGCCAACTTGGAACAAAGGACATATGTTGCCTGGGGACATGGCAACTTCTCCCCTAAGACGCGGGTGCTTTCAAGCAAAGTCTTCTCTGAAAAGTGTGTTGGGGAGAGCTCTGCCTTTGGGCAAGCCTAAACTCTCCAGACAACAGAAT
>PVKC010018039.1:0-19858 GCA_004027635.1 Crocidura indochinensis
AACCCAAAGAGAAGTTATTCTACAAGTAGAAATTACTTTTGGAGTATTTTAGATTTAGATTTAATTGAACTCAATGTATTTCATAAATATTTTAAATAAATAAAAAGAATGCCTTGAAAATGTATATATTTCATTTTTAATTTCCAAAGTAATCTAAATTTATTTAAAGGACTAAAATAATATTGCTATAAAATTAAAATAACTCAGTCATATAAAATTAAGTTCACCAAATAGTCAAATAGACTTCTTAAAAATTTTATAAATTTTCAATATAACTTTGATCTTATTATGTTTTTATATATTATGTTTCTCCAGTTGTAGAATTTAAGAAAAGTACCAATATCTTCCAGTCCTACATTTTTATTGTAATTTTTGTTTATAATAAAAAATAACCTCAAAATATTTTTCATTCATCAAAATTGGATAACTCTGAAAATTCTTTGATTTGATTTACTCTTAAATACACTACTTTTAATGATATTGCAGCTAATGGTATCTTCACACTAATTTTATGTACATAAGGAGAAGAATAAAATAGAAGTAACTATTTTTGATAGCAATTATACCTCACTGTGAAATCTCTTGGCAAGATGTTTCTTTCTATAACTCAGAAACAGAGTTAATAGCTGCACTATATTCATACCCAGAGGGACCAAACTAATGTATTAGAAAGTTATAAAAAGATATAAATGCAAAGGTGGTCTAAAAATCACAGAAATCAGAGTAGATATTACATGCCCATTTATATTCTAACGGTGATAGCTTTAGTTTATAATAGTCAAATTAATTAAATATAAATAATATTCAAAACTATATTAATATAAATAACTATTTTAAGCTTGAGCTGCTTACCATGAAGTGTATGATATTGTAATTTTCCATATAATATCATTTCTATGTTATAAACTATGTAAAAGGGCTTAAAATCAATAAGACACACTATGTCTTATAGGTCTTATTATACTTCTAATAATCCATGACTTAATAGATAAAAAGTATTAGTTTTGAAATTTTCACTGTATTAGTCTTTCTTCATTTACATGGGTGTGAATAGTATCTATCCAAAAACATAATAGGAAATGCACACATATAAAATTAAATCATCACCATGGCAAAATTAATATTTTACACAATTTCACTGCTCATGCCATATTGTAAGTGAAGAATCTTGATGATTGCCTAATGCTCAGAAATATACTCAATTTTTCTTGGCCCTATACTTCACTAGGAAATTGCTCTTATAGTAAATACCTTGATTTCTTCTCTTGGAACTCCAGTGAGTTCTCTCATATATCTCTGTTGACTCTTTTTAGCTATACCATCATCAAAACTGTTGTAGCTATTTGATTCTACTTTATTTTAGACTAAAAATAAGATTTCTTACCCTTTCATATTGGGTGCAATTATTTATTTTCTGACCATGTCTGGCATTCATAAAGAGAATATAAATAGAAATAATGGGTATCTCCTACAGAAAAATAAATTTAGTCAACTAGTTCATCATCTATCTGCAGAGTGCAGACATTTTTTGTCAAAATAATTATTTTATACTATGGTATTGATATAATAGTTTTGGATCTCACAGTTATTTAATGGCATGTCCAGCAAAAGGCTTATCAGAATTATTCTACATGTACCTGAAGATCTTCCCCTACTTCATCCCTTAGCACTTTTAAATCACAATGTATTCTTAAAACTGAGAAGTAAAGAACACACAAAATTAATGAAGCCCTTCAAACTTCCATCAATATGTGTGAATGAAAAACCTTTCTTAATATAAACTAGTAATGTACCAGTATTGTTTTCTAGCTTCTCAATATTTAGAATATTATGAATGAGTCAATTTGTTAAATGAGATCATTCAAATGTTTCTAAATATCTTTTTTAGGATTCTCTTATGACCTCCCCTTATTTTATTATCTTCTCCTCAATTACTCACATGTTTTGTTGTAATTTCAGATGAAAATTATACTTATCATGCTTCTAAATTTTGCCAATAACAGATCGATGATCTAATATGGCTACTTTAAAAGGTCATTAATTAGATTTAGTAACTTTATCCATAAAATATTAAACTATCCAAAAGGCCTTACTGTAACATAAAAATTATATTAATATTTATTCAATTAAAGTTTTTCCTTATGCCAAAGCAAAAATAAAGTCGCTAAGGCACTTGACTTGTACTCTGCATGTACCGTTTAAGTTCACAGCATAGTACAAATTCCCCTGTGAATCACCAGGAAAGATCTCTCAGTATAGCATCTAAGGGAGTCATTTTTGACTGTGGCGCCACACAATAATAAACATCCTCAACAATTACTTAATATTTATAAAGCTGCATTTTAACAAAAACACATATGTGTTTCTATGTTGCTAGGTCACATTGAAATAAATTCTCGATACATATATCATTACAATGTAATATTTTATTATTATAATCACATAATTTATTTGTTAAGTCAATGTTTTTCAATTACTGGTATATATACATATATATTCAATCTGTATATAAATCAATTCAAATTATAATGTGCAAAAATTGAATATTTTTCTAGGTTCCTGGAATTAAGACAGTAGTCAAATTAAAGATGTTCTCTGACTCTATATATGATAAAAACTTTGGAACTGTGAAAGTAATTAAGTAAAATGCCAAAAAATAATTTCTTAGAGAGATATATCCAAGAAAGTATTTATATACACAGTATAACATCTGTGCAGATATATAAATATATAATATGCACACAAATATACACACAAATAAATAGATTCTGTCTACATAATAGAGTATGACAAAAGTCATAAAAGATTATGTCTACGTAATAGAGTATGGAAAGCATAGTTGTTTCTACAGACTCTTATGCTGAGATTTCTTTGAAAAGTTGACTTCTAGAGACCTGAGATATAGGACAAGGTTTAAGGCATATATTTTGCAAGCTGAAATTCCTCGTGGAAATCTCAGTACTACATGATCCCTCATTACAGTTGCCTGTGCCACATTCTGGACCCCAAAACTGAACCATCAACCCATTTGGTCAAAAATTATGCATCGGGGTTCTTAGTTCTCCTGTCTACCACTTAAATGCAAACTTCCCTGGTCTCCTAAAAAATGCATTCCTGTTTAAAAATAAGTTAAATTTTGTAAAGGCACAAATACATAGAAAGTCATAAGTAAAATATATATGTATACTAATTTTATTTTGTATTTCTTAAAATGCATTTAAAATAAAATTAAGTTTCTTGAATGGCGTGCTTTATTAAAAATACATCATTGAATTTCTTCCCATTTATGTTTATAGCATTTCTTACATCTTTGGAATAGAAAATAAACCAATACACTGAAAGAATTTGATGGTGAAATAATAAGAAACTTTTATTTTACTTTATTCATATTATTAAATATTTTAATTGGAAAACTTATAAGATTTAAAAATATTTCTCTTGATGCAGTCAATTACTTTAATATATTCCATCATTTAGTTAATTAAATAAAAAGGCTTATTTTATTAAGCCACAATTAGTGGATATTTAATCTTTCAGATGCTTTGGTGAATAATACAATTTTAATGATTTTCATGATAAATACATAATATGCTCGCTACAATATAAGCTAATTAGAATTTCTAATTCTAACCTGGTAATATATAGTGTTGTATTTATGAGAAAATTATATCATGCATTGCAGACTATTTATATCAAGTAACTTTAGGAGTATAGTCTATGTGTTAATTGTATACTTCCTTTACAATAAATTATCTTTATAACTAAAGTCTGTTATACATAATTTAAATATGGACATAGTGTTTAATAATTTATAAATGACTAGTATACTTTGTAAACCATTTACAACAATAGTAATTTTTATTTAAAATTATCTGACACTGAATAACAATAATAATACATTAGATACTTGCATTATGAGGGAAGAATAAAGAATTATATAAGATAAAGCCATGATCAATCAAATTATTTTATAGTAAGCTTCCATGTGCTAGAGAACTGTATATAGTAAAACACCTAGGCTTATTGGGTTATTCATTTTTTGGTGTTCAAAATACCTGGAATTAATTTTGATATAATATGCATCACATTTTATTGAGATTCTTTGTTTCACTGTCGCATACTCATTTTTACACTGTTTTTTCCATATATCATAAGCAATATTTTCTTTGCAAAATTGCTACATATAAATCATTGTCCAGCATTTTCAAGAATTGTTTACTGAGCTAAGAATGCCTGAAGGATACCAGCAAAGACTATGTAGATGAGGATGTTAAATGATGTACATACATGAGGAGAGGAAATCAAGCTATGTAGATAAAAGAAATTGCAAAGAGTAACTGTCAGGTACAGAAGAAAATATCTTCAATTCTTTGATATGGGTTCTAATCAGCAAAGAGTAGAACATTAAAGGCAATATTGAATTATGCCAATATTTCTATGTTGAAAAGAGGTAATGGCATCTTTCTTTTCAATTAACAATGATATTTTCAATACTTAAAAACTTTAAAGATTTTAAACAAAAGTTTCTAAGAAACAATGGATTTGTATAATAAAGTGACAGCTACAAAATTGATATGCAGAAATTAATATGTCTAACTTTTCTATAAACAAATAATGAAAGAGAAGAGAGATATGTTAAGTAAAATCCTATTCACAATTGGACACCAGAAGATCAAGTACATTGCAGTCAACTAAAGAGGTGAAAGATCTATGCATAGAAAACTACAAAATAATCCTCAATAAGTATGGACAAAAAGAAAATGGAAACACAGCTCATTCTCATATATTGGAGGATAGTTATTAAAGAAACAGTATTTCCCGGGTTTCAGCACCAAAAAATAAATTAGAGACAGTATTTTTCCTAAAGTATTGCACAGATTTAATTCAATCAATTTAGAATACCCATGATTATTTTGCAAAGAAATAAATCAAATTTTCCTGAAATTCATATAGAAAAATAACATCTACAAATAGCTAAGGCACTTCTTGGGAAAAGAGAAGATGGGAGGAATCACTTTCTTCAAATACAAACTACACTATGAAACAACGATTAGTAAAACATCATGGAACTAAAATAAAGAAATATCCTTAAACCAATGGACTAGACATATTATGAGACTTCAGGTATATGAGCAATAAATTTTTAATGAACTGCATGTATATGAAGATTAGCAAAGACAACTCTTCAACAAGTAGTGTTTGGAAAAGTTGGTCAGCAAAATATTGAACATAGATTTTTTTTTATTTCATGGAAAAGAAAAAAGAAGAGAGAAAAGAGAGAGACAAAATGCCCAGAGGTTGGCAGTGGGAAGGTGGGAAGAAATTAGTGTTGGGAAATATACACTGGAGGGGTGAATGATGTTGTACATTGTATGACTGAAATACAATTATGAAAAACATTGCAATTGTGAGGTATAAAAACTTATGAACAACCTTGTAACTACTTTGTTTAAATAAAGAAATTAAGCAAAAAAATCATATCCTACTTGTTCCATTGAAAAATCTGTCATATGAAAATAATCCTACTATACTTATGTATATACAAAATATTTATTCAAGCATGCATACACATATAGATGCTTATCTTGCTTTATATAATGACTTACATAATAAAATCTTGCTCATTTCCCTCATAGTTCTTACTGCTTCTCTCTTATGAAATTTAATATAGCTAAAAATATGAAACAATAATTATATTTAGAATTTGCCCAAGGAATATTTATTGCCTATAACAAGTTAATGCTAAAATATCTTCTTCCATTGCTAAGTTTATTACTGCTTTATCTAAATAATCATAAGAGTAAACTTCTCATGTCTGAACTTCAGGAAAACAAATGACCATTGCTACAGTGTGAAATTTATCCATGCTTGCACTGAGACAATGCTGCTCAAAGTCTACTTCCAGTGACTGAAGACTATAAGAGATATTTTTTAAATAATAAGAACAAACATTCCTAAAATATGAGACTTATTTTTCCAGCAGACTGAAAGTCCCCATTGACCTTTATTTAGATTTCACAGTGACATAAAAAATTTACAATTCACCTTACTTTCTTTTCTTTCCCTTTCACTCACGGTGAGACCTACATGCTGATCTGATTAATTTCACAATCTTTCTGGATCTCTCCCCATTTTCTTTCATTGGCATTTCTCATAACATTTTGTATGATAAACCTTATCTGGTGTTTGCTTCTCCAAATGTCCTGAGTATTAAAATATCAAGTTTTACCATTGATGGTGCCTTTCTAACTGAAAAATTTTCTTGCATAGTATTTTATTCTATCTCTTTTCTATCAATGTATTAGTCAATCAATCAATCAACCTTCTTACCTACATATCCTCTGTCCATATTTCTATTTTACTATTTGTTTAAATAAAGTCAAAATTAATCTGTAATTTTTGACAGTGTCTATTAAATGTGGGAGTTCAAGTATGTCTTTCCAATGGCTATTATAAATTAGTATAAATTAATTATCTATGGATGACTTAAAACAATATGTGTCTCTGCCCTCCCATCATTTAGTTCTAAAGACTAGAAAACTGAAGTTCAGGGGACTTCAGTGCACTTTCTCTCAGAAAGTATAGGAGAAAATCTTAGCATGTCTCATTCTGGTTTTTGGTAAAGTTGTTGCCGACAACTTTTTGTGCTCCTTGGCTTATAGACATATTGTTCCAATCTGTGCCTCTTTCTTTACAAGGTCTTTCCCTTGTCATTACATATACACTTCCTCATTTTATAAGATTTGTATTTACGGGGCCCGGGAGATAGCATGGAGGTAAGGCGTTTGCCTTTCATGCAAAAGGTCATCAGATCGAATCCCGGTGCCCCATGCCTGCCAGGAGCAATTTCTGAGCATGGAGCCAGGAGTAACCCCTGAGCACTGCCGGGTGTGACCCCCAAAAAAGAAAAACCACAAAAAAAAGATTTGTATTTACCCAAACCAGTATGAATTCTTTTTACTGTGATTACTTGTGAGATGATCCTCTTTCCGAATAAGATCACATTCATAGATATTATCAACCAAGATTTAAATTTGTCTTTGAAGGGACATAATTATCTTCAGTATAATGTTGACAGCATCTTATTAATGTGGCTGGTATTGTCCCAATGCTGCAAATGGCCATTATATTTCAAGGAATCTCTATTAGGCTGCTGCTAATAATAGTCCATTCTCTCAGCTCAGTCTGATCACATCAAAGAACCCAAAATTAACACCAATCTTCTTTATTTCAGATGTACCAATGTTTTCTCTGTTCATATAAATCATTTGAGAGACTATCCTGACAGTAAGATTAATAAGTACTTCCTGAATTTATCAACTGAATGATCCTACTTTCCTACATACTGCCAAGAAAGCAGTTTTGAAAAAATGTCCATGATATTATCCTTTTGTTGTTCCAATTCCTGAATCTATCAAAGGAGGAATTATAAAAAATAATCTGTGAATATAAAGTATATTCAAAATTTAAGGTTTTAAACTTATTTAAATATTTTAAGCTCCTGGACTATGGGTTATTCTAAATACATAATCTTTCTAATACAACATATGTAAGTAGATTTCTAGTATGGGCACAAAATGTGCATTAGAGTATAATAAATTTTGTATTTATAAAGGATAAAATTAATTTGAAAATATTGAAATTATGTCTCAGATTTAATATTCATGCCAATATTTCTATTTCTATATTATTTCCTGGAGATGACTGCCTTTATGATAAAGGTATGGTAGTTTACAAGTTTACAGAGAAAAATCAATGGTGTCTTAAAATATCTAGTACATGAATGGAACGATGGGTGCTTCTCAAAACTTTGTTAAATTTGAAAGGTCAATTGTCTTTTTTCATAAACTGCATGATGTTAGAGAAAAAATTAGTGAATTCCTTATGTTTCTTGCTTGTTAACATAATTTAAAATGAACTGCTGAATGATTTCACAGTTATTCTTTCCTTCTCCTGTACATATAATTCTAAACTAAGATAAGTTTTGTGATTTTAGCACTAAAATAAATAATGAATATAGGGCCTGGAGCAGTGGTGAAGTGGTAGGGAATTTGACTTACACACGACTGACTAACGATGGACCTCAGTTTAATCCCCAGCGTCTCATCTGGTCCCCCAAGCCAGAGCAATTTCTGAGTGCATAGCCAGGAGAAACCCCTGAATATTACCTTGTATGGACCCAAACCCAAAACAAATAAATAAATAAATAAATAAAATAATTAAAATACAATAAAATATGAGTATGATCACTTCTCAAAATTTGATTGTGGCCATTATATCTACATTAGCATTATGTGTAAATAGTATTAATATAACACTAGATTAATCTCATTTGCTTTGTTTTAGTTCTATAATAAATCATATAATGCAAAACTTAAAATTAAATTTAAAATAAATAAAAGGTCCTTGGCAACTTTGTCCTTAATAATTCATTCATTTTCCTCTGTAATGTAAAAATTATTCCAGATATTTATCTTAAACAGGTATATTCAAAAGTTCACCATCCTCTTCTTATCTCCTTTTCCTCTTTATATAAACTCTGTAATCATTCATTAAACATGTCAACCATTTCCTTTCCTAAATTCACATTTGTATCAATTCTGTGCTAGTATTGTAGGAGTTAGGGTTGAAATTTATTCTGAGAAAATAGAGGAAACCAGTGTCAAAAAGACTGTTAATGTGGAAATATTAGTGATGCCATTCAAAGCATTATAAATTTTAACTGCTAAAATATAATTTGGAAGGTTGACTTTCAGCAGTCATCACATATATCATTCTATTTTAACTTAATTAACTAACTTAATTAATTAATTAGCTACTTTAATTTAGTTAAATAAAAACTATTAGACTTGGGACTGGAGAGATAGCATGGAGGTAGGGTGTTTGCCTTGCATGCAGAAGGTCGGTTGTTTGAATCCCGGCATCCCATATGGTCACCTGAGTCTGCCAGGATAGATTTCTGAGTATAGGGCCAGGAGAAACCTCTAAGTGCTGAGCTACAAAAATATTTTACATATACATATAAATTGTTTCCTCAAATATTTGTGGAAATTTATTTCCTTTACAAGAAACGTAAGGATGAAATATGGGTCTCAGTAAGATTGTTTGGATATTCTAATGTAAAGCATTTGCTTATGTACACCCAGGAAATACTATTATAGCAGGAAAGCATTGGATAGCAAACAAATATCTGGTAGGTAGCTGTGGCAAAATTCATAAGGCAAGCACAACAGAAACGTTTTAGGCTCTTTTAGATCTAGCAGAAATATAAACATAAACAGAAAAGGAAATTGTCAAGTATTTATACTTTTAAGGATGACAGCTGATTAGCTATGTGAAAAACCCCAACTGATCTTCCTAGAATTATTATATGTCAATGTCTCTGTCAACTTAAATACAGTCACTGGTGTGAGGTTAGGGCTCACCAATATTATATTGAATAAAATAATGTGTATTGGACTGCACAGGTGTCGAGGCAGTGCATCATTCAAGGATGCCCATGTGATCTAAAATTTGTGTCTCTGGTGTTTGTGTTTCTATTTCCTTATATATTTGCTTTTTTTCATTCCCTGCAACTGACCCCTACTGGAAAGGGATCAAAGATGCCAATCTGATTGGCATTAGATATGCCAATCTTACAGGATAATTATCTCTTGAATTTTATGGTTATTTAAAAAATATTTTAAGAAACAAAATGTTTAAGGGAGTGCATATATACAATTTATGTGTGGTATGTATATTTGTATTATATATAATATTTAGGTTGGTATATAAATATAGAATTGTACAAAAGAAATGTTCATCACCTACAACTGTGTGATTTGAATATTAAATTTAATTTTAATCATGAATACAATATTTTATAATATTTCTTTTTTATTTTTTGATCACATACACCAGTGCTCAAGGTCTACTCCTGGCTCTGATATTAGAGATCACTCTTGGTATGCTCAGGGTTTGGATCCCTTGTGGGTTGTGTGCAAAGCAAGTGCCCTACCTTCTGTACTATCACTCTGTTACTATTTTCTATTTTTTTGTTTGTTTGTTTTGAGACCACACCCAAGCAATGTTCAGGGGTTACTCCTGACTGCTCTCAGAAATTATTCATGGTAGACTGACCATGTGAGATGCTGGGAATTGAACTCAGGTTTGTTCCAGCTCAGCAACATGCAAGACAAACACCCTACCACTGTGCTATCTCTTTGGCCCACTATTTTCAATTTAAATATCTCTTTATACACAGTATATTGACCAATATATATATGTGTATATATATATACAAGCATATGTAAATCACAAAAACGGTTATAATTTTATTTATAGGTTCCATATTATCATAAATATATACATTGGTTATATTTATGCCATATACGCAATTTTATAAAATACATTTGGAACAGTTTAATATTATATATATGTCTGTGTGCATTATAAGCAAATACAAATTAAGAATGCAAATGGATAATCCAAATGGGTTGCTTCTATCAAATTTAATTAAGCCTTCCTGAATTTAAATTAATATATTCCTGTTTTATTTTTTTCTTTTTGAATTTACTTTCTAAATGCTCTGTTAGTCAGTAAAGAAGAAAATGTCAAATTCCCAGAAAGCAAAATACATGGGAAAAAGTTATCATAATACTTTATCTGCCAAATCTAGAAATATAGCTTTGCTAGCACTTTCTGTGGACTTGGCTTGTTTGCAACGGCAAAACAAGTTCTGTGCGTCCTTTCAGATCCACGCTCTCTACAAATATTTCTGGATTTCCTTATAAGCTGCTGAACTGGCCCAGATGTCTGAGGATTTAAAATGGTTTTTGCTTTCTTCATCAAGCCTTCTGGCTTTAAATCCCCAGGACTGCTTTGAGTATCATGGATTGGTTCCCTGATCACTATCTAGAACTGTTAGAAGTAAAATGGCACTTGACCTTTAGAGAAAAGGAAAGTGTTTGTGTTCCCCTTTGGTTAGCAAGTTTCCGGGGTCCTGGGCATGCCTCTCCTGATTCAGTAATTAAAAAGAGTAAAACTAGATAAATATAAATAAACATTTTGTGTTTTTGCTGAAGAAGCAGAATAGGCAATCAGATTTATACAACAACGTGGAAATTATATATGCACTTTAAAAAAAATTTAGTATGGGAAGGAGAATAATACAGCAGTTTAGGCTCTAGGTGCTGTCCACCATTTCCATCCTCAACACTACAAATGACTCACGTTCCCAGCAATCCTCTAGGAGAAAAGTCTAAGTGAAAAACCAAATTTGAATACAAAAAAAGCAAAAACAACTTCTAATTAAATTTTTTTTTCTCAGCAAACACACAATAACAAAAACAATTGTTTAAGGTTTAGAATTGTACTCCTTTACCAAAACAATCTGTCTAACATTTCATTAGAGTTCAAAACTCTTGCTAGGGAAATGATTTACTTTCATCATGTTTTGCTTTTATTTGAGAATACAAATAGGTCAAAATATGAAAAGCTTTATTTGAAATAAAGGTTTCAATGACTTTTTCGAGTTCAATTTTAGAGTTAAATTACTTTTTTTTATTGGTATGCTAACCTTAGTATCCCAGATGTCTATTATTTTTTTAAAAGATTGATGGAAATTATTTAAGTGTTCAACTTGACAATTAAATAAAATAAACTTGGAGATGATATAATTTTCCAAGTGAAAATGATAAAAGTTGAGAAAACAACATACCAATTTTATAGAGAACAGAACACAAATCTGTGCTATACTATCTATCTGAAGAAAAAATAAAATAAAACAACATTAAGGCAGGTGAAAAGGAGCAGTGAGACAAAAATAAATCAAGTACTTTATTCTATTTGCTTATGGAAGTTTCCATTTTTTTTATATATCAATCTAAGTTATCGGTCTGCAGGATTAAAGTTTACATTACTGATGGCTAGAGCTTTGTGTGGATATTATATTAGTATATATATATTTTTCAAAAAATAAAGTAGTATTTGTAATAAAATGTTAGCAAATATTATATCTCTGAGTTCTTTGCTGCCAGTGGCTTAGCTACATGTGTATTTTTTTCTTTACATTTTTTTTTTTGGTTTTTGGGCCACACCCAGTGACGCTCAGGGGTTACTCCTGGCTATGTGCTCAGAAGTCGCTCCTGGCAGGCACCGGGGACCATATGGGAACCGGGGGATCGAACCGTGGTCCATCCTAGGCAAGGCAGCAGGCACCTTACCTCCTGCGCCACCTCCCGGCTCCCTACATTTTTAAATATATTAATAATTTTTATTTTGACCAAAGTAGATTACAAATCATTCACAGTAGCATTTCAGGTACATAATGACATTGAATCGGGCGCATTCCCACCACCAATGTTGTCCTCCCTCCACCGCTGTTCTCAGCATACATCCCATATTGTCCCTGCTTTGTCCCCCAGGCTGCTAGTATAGTGGTCCCTTCTGTGTCTAGTCTGATGTAGATTGGATATGAATTCTGTTGTAGTTGGCTTTGGTTTTGGTATTCAAATCTGATCAAATTTTATTTCTACTCAATGTTCTTTCAACTGTTTAGTATTAGTGCCCTCTCAATTTGTGAGGCAGAACAAGATGGTTCCAGTTATATGGTTCTGTTTGAAGGTAAAAAAAAAAAAGAAAAGAAAAGAAAAGAAAGAAAATGGGGGAGCAAAAATTCAAATAGCAAATACAGGAGGAGTCCTTCTAGAGACTTTAAATATCAGTTTAAGAAAAGAAAGGGAAAAAGGAAGGAAAACATAAAAATAATACAAGAAATATCAACCCCCCCAAAAAAAATCAAAACAAAAACACACAAATGAAAGACCTGTAAAGCACCACAGCAATAAAGACAACAACCAAACACTAACCAAAGTCCTGAAATAAAGATGAATCAAAGCACAGGGAAATGAAAAAAGGCAAAGAAAAAGAAAAGCAAGCAAACAACAAAAAAGATAAAAAAAAAAAAACAAGAAAACAAGCAAACATTTAAATTTTTTTTAATTTTTAATTTGTGTGGTTTTTTTGTTTTGTTTTGTTTTGTTTTGTTTTTTGCATAGGAACAGTAAAAACTGGGGATATTAGAATGGGAATTCCCTTGGCCTAAGAAATACAGGGTTTCTCCACCCTTGAAGTATGCTGTATAACTACAGGCTCTGTACATACTCTTTTACTCTCTCTTAGGTCTTTTTGTGGTGTCTGAAAGTTTTCCACTTGGTCATGGATGATAAAATCAGGCCTCTGTATCTAGTGATCTTAGTATTTGCACATGTGGATGGAGTCTTTCTTTCTCAGTCAGACCTCTGAAATTAGAGATCTTGGTTGTCGTACAGATCTTAGACCAAAGCCAAGATTAGGATCTTTTTCATTGGTCTCGAATATGTTCTGCAGATTCATGGTGGTCATAGTCAGTATTCTGTGGTTAGCAATCGCAATCTTGGATTTTGCATTGATCAAAGAATGATGTGTCTTCTGATTTCTTCTTATTGTTAGGTGTTGAGATGAGGCAACCTGCTTTTAGACCAAGTTGTTGCCATTTCCTCGTCAGGATGTCATACAACAACTGGTGCATATTGGTATCAGAGCAGTATTAAGAATGCTTGGGGCCATCCCAGCACCTCTCAGATGTTACTCCTGGCTCTGAGATCAGAATTGCTCCTGGTGGGTTCAGGGAACCATATAGGATGCCAGGAATCTAGCCAGTCCGTCCTGGGTCTGCCACATACAAGACAAACACCCTACTGCTGTAGAATCTCTTGGCCCCTCCTTTACTTGTTTTTTTTTTTTATGTTTGTTTGTTTGTTTTAGGCACACCCGGTGATTCTCAGAGGTTTCTCCTGTCTATGGGCTCAGAAATCACCGGTGGCTTGGGGGACCATATGTGAAGCCAGGGGATCAAACCATTGTCTGTCCAAGGCTAGTGAGCACAAGGCAGAAGAATTACCGCTTGTGCCACTGCTCCAGTCCCTCCTTTCCATTGTTGAACCACACACTGTCATGCTCAGGGATAGTGCCTGAAAGGAAATAAAGACAATATTTGTTACCAAGGAACAGGTTTTTTGGGTAAGCTATGTGGAAGGCATGTGCCCTACCACTGTCAAATTGCTCCAGCCACTCTCCTATATGTATTTTAGCACTATCCTCAATGAAAAATTAATATTTTAGACAGTCTGATAATTATTTTTCTCATTTTATGGATAGGAAAGCTGAGTCATGCAAAGTTTACATCACACTAAAATATAAAATGCTGTTTATTACCAACATTAGTGGGTGTGCTAGATTCTTGGAAACAAAATACTAGTCAAAATCACTACTTCTGCTTATAGTATAACTATGTTTTTCTCTCTGAAGCCAATTCTGTGTTCAGTTGAACTAGGTTGACTAAATCTAATTATTTGGTTATTGTACACAGATAACCTAAAGCAAACACTAGTAGAGAATTATATAATTTTTATAGATTTGATATTCTGGTTTTAAAAGAAAATCTACTTAAAAAAATTGACAAGCAAGCAAATAGTATTTAACTTAGCCTGAATCAGTGAATAGTGCATGTATCACTGATGTTGCAGTCAGAACTCAAAACTTTTAGAGAACAGTTTTAAAACTTGAAATTTTTGTGTTTTGTGGTTTTAATTTTGAGGATTGTTATAAAAGCAAGACAAGTAATTGCTACCATCAACCTTATAACGTGCATCATCTTTCTCTGCAGGGTTTTATTTCAGAGTATAATTAAATGTATCAAATATTTAAGAAAAGTATCTTAAATATTATTTAATGCTTTTTTCTATAATGTTACATGCATAAATCTTACTGCACATAAAATTGTCTTGTACCTTGTTCAAATAGTTTGGACTATTTTTGTTGATATCTTTAACCATTTGACTTATATTAGCCTCATAATAGGACAGGTAATGTGCTCTTTCATTAAAAAAAAAAAACTCCTGCAATGTTACAAAACCATAGAAAGGAAGAGGTTGTAAGTGAATTTTGAAAGTGTGCTGATAAACTTCAAATTATTTATCTGTAAAATGCAAAACGTGTGGGTAGCTGGCTGTTAAGCAACTCTCAATCTTCAGTCTGGTAACACTGAGCATCCATCCTCTTGATGATTTGGAGAAATTAAAAGGTATGTTTTCTACTAACTGGAAATCAGTCCTGAATGGGTTTTATATGTCTCTATTTTGGTCTGGCACACACATTTACTGGCAATCCTAATAATAACCACAGAAGAAATTCAGAATAAGGAAATGACGTGATACTCTTTCCATTTTAGTTATTGGCCTACATGGCACAATAAGGATAATTTTCCAATACTGTGTATGTGCGTGTGCAAGAGCACTTTGTATGTAAATACCAACATAAATCACATTTTTGCGTGTTTTAGGATTACACTTAGTAGTGTTCAAGGTTTACTTTTGGCTCTATGTTCTGTGATGACTCCTGATAGGTTCAGAGGAACAGATAAGGTGCCAGAAGATTGAAACCTAGTTATTTGCATTCAAAGCAAGCACCCACCCTCTGTATTATCGCTCCAGAAACACAAGTATAGATTTTAAGGATACACATATGAATTCCATTTTAATTACCATTGCCTGAAAAATATATCCATTTAGAATGAAAATAGCAAAAAAGCAAACCAACAGCAACCTTAAAAGTGTCCTTCTGAAACATTTGGACAAATTAAAGTATTAGAAACAATTTAAAATTTTGAAGTGAGTATTTTATTTTTAATTAATTTAAGTTGGGAGACCACATCCAGCAATCACAAGGGTTAGTCCTGACTGTGTTCAATATACCATGTAGGATGCAAAGGATCAAACCCAGGCCAGTCATGTGCAAGGCAAGCCCCTTACCCACTCTAGCTCTGGTTTTAATTTTCAAATTGAGGTTTTACATTGTGCTTTAATTTAATAATGGGGATTAATTGAGTAATTACATATATGTAAATGACACTGACAAACTCAGTTATTGTTGGGAAAATTTTCTAACATATGTAGTCCTTCGCTCTATTTTGTAACTATGAGGATTATTTGAACTGTTAAGTATGAGAGAGCCTCAACATGCGACATATTATTTGCTCATTTGGGTGCTTTATGTTAGGATGTAGTATAGAAAGGCCAGTCACTATTGCCTCCCTCAACAAAACACAAAGGCCAAGAATCAACTCATAGATCTCTACAATTCTAGAAAGAACATATGTCTTTAGTTTTGTTTCCTGCAGAAAGTTAAGTTTATACTGAGTTTACTTTAATTTCCTTGGGTTTGACCTTTAGGACCTGGAAAAACCTTAAATAGTAAAAATCAGCAACCTATGAGAGAAGAACAATACGACACAAAACAGTTCATGGCCAATATTTATGTGGTCACATTCTAATCATAGTCCTCCATTATGTTTCAATATGTGTCATTAAATTATTCATTCATTATCTGTCAATAAATTCAGGTACATCATAATATCTTCCAGTGGTAGAATTTATTCCAGAAGAAAGCATAAATAGGATATTTTTGTTTTTGTTTTGGGGCCACACCCAGTGACGCTCAGGTGTTACTCCTGGCTATGTGCTCAAAAATCGTTCCTGGCTCAGGGGACTATATGGGACACTGGGGATCTAACCACAGTCTGTTCTAGGTCAGCCACATGCAAGGCAAATGACCTTCCATGGCATCATAGCTCTGTCCCCCATAAGTGGGAATTTTTATACATCAGAACAATGTATGCAATACAATTGTAGTCTATGTTTTTTTATTATATAAGTGAGATAAAGTCATTTGAAAACAAGAAATACTGAGTCTTAAATTTTTTCAAGTTATTAATTCTTATAAAGAATAAGATTTGTGAAACTATTAGATATGCTCTTTGTACTTCAGTTTCCAGGCATTTCTTTATTGACAATAATTTTTTATGTCTATCACCATTTGGATAATTGCTTCTTTTGTTCTCATAGCCTTTCCATTTTTTCATGACATTTATTTAAGCAATGATAATTTTTTAATCCTTGCTAATTCGGTAAATGGCATGGGGCTTAAAAATGCCTAGGTATTTCTTGTCATTTTTGTAATATCTTTGGTTACTATGAGCTGTTACTTTAAAATCTTTCAAAAATTTGTTTTTAAATTTATAAGGTTACAGATTTATAATATAACTAACACAGGAAAAATACTTAGTGCTCTTATTTCCATATTTGTCCACATTTGTCTTTGTTCTCTATGTTAAATCCCTACACCCATATATAACCAACTCTTCCAACAAAATTTGTTGAGAAAATCATTGTATTGTAATTTTTCTCAAAAAATTAATCAAATCTATACTTAAGAAAATAAAGATAATAATTGAAATTTTTAATGCTATGTGATTTTAATGTTATGTGATTCTAAATTTGTAGCAGGGTTTGCTTTCCTTAGTTTGTTTCATTCTTTTTTGTCTTTGTTTTTTTCTTCACTCTATTATGCCTTTACTTTTTCTCTCGTAAGATTTTAGTTCTCTACCTTGTTTCATATATATATATATATATATATATATCTTTATTTAAACACCATAATTACAAATCTGATTGTAATTGTATAATTTCAGTCATGTAAAGAACACCCCCTTCACCAGTGCAACATTCCTACAATCAATGTACCAAATTTCCCTCCTCCCCATCCCATTTAAGCACATTTTGACACTTTTTATTTCTTTACAGATTATGTTATCAATTCTTGATTGAATTACATATTTTGAATATGGTACAAGCCAGAGCATTTGTCTATTATATACAAGACTGTGTTTGCCATAAGTGGTCCTACTGTATCTTGTTTAGCTCAGCTGGATGTGACTTCTATTAAAAACTAAAATTTTAAATATTATGTCACTGACATAACAGAAATTTAAGAGTGGGCCTTCTGTTTCTTCTACATGATAAATTTTTCCATTTATTTTTATGAGATTTTTCTGCCTTTAATAAAGTTTTATAATTTTCTCCTACAAAAAATTATTTTTGTGAAAGAGGAAAGTGGATATTTGTGTGTATCGATATGCATCTTGTTCAAAGTACTTAAAACTTTTCTAATTTAATTTAAATTGATTCAAATTTAAATGGATGAGCATCAATTCTGTCTCATGATGTACTTAAAACAAATTACATACTTCATATAATTTATACATTTTCCATTTGCTTTGTCAATTTCTTGACTTCAAGTGCTAAATATTTCATACAAGGTTTACAATAAAGAATATAGGAATATGCCATGGTGGTACTGGCAAGGATATATGTTAAGGAATTAAACATTTTCAGATATCCAAAAGCTAGCTTTAAAAAAATTCTCCAAAAAAAAAAAACAATCATAAAACAAAAATGTAAACTTACCAACATGAATACTACCCCAACTACCAACAAAACCCTCAAGCACTTTCAAAGTGCCCTGTTATTTTATAATCCTTTTGGAAGATTAAAAGTCATAAGAAAGTAAATGAAAATATCTTTAAAAAACAGTGGCCTGGATTTTATTCTCTGAGTATAAGAACACAAATATAAGAGCCATCTTTTAATTTCACAAAACTTCTTGGGAATCCATTTTGAGAATTTCAACTGTCATCAAATGTAAGAAGGTGTTTCTACCTGCAGGATCCCTTCGATGCTGTGATATATCTCCTAGAACTGGACATTGTCTGAGCTGAAAAGAATACTTTAAGCAGAAAAGCTAGACATTTCTTGCTCATTTCCTGAAAGCTCAGACTTTGTAAAGGCTTGGCTCTCATTTCTTCCATCCTGGTGAATTTCCAAAAATTTTAGATTTATATCTCTCACTGAAGACAAAGTAGCAGCATATCAGATTTTTCTTCTCAAGAGAAGAACAGTTTCTAATTAGGGACTTTGCAACTTTAAACCACTTGGAAAATTAGTTCCAACTCTAGCATTTGGCATTCTTCCTTCAGTTGAGATCAGGCTTCCTCTATAAGGTTCAGAAATGCTATCTCTGCTCATGAGTGAGGGCTCTGCTCTAAGCACTGGGACATCTAACTCCCTTCTCTATAAAATGTGACCCCAGTCAGACTCTTCCCAGGAATGCCTTGCTATCCTCATCAGATTTTCTCATATGTGTCAGAATCATCAACAGAGAAATTTATCTCAATTCTGGCTTCTATAATTTTTATCTTATCTAGAAATGTGGAAAACTGTTTATGCTCTATCTTCACCATTGGTTTAGTTTTCCTGCCAATTATATTTATAAATATAAAAAAAATAGATGCAAGCAGGAAAAAGATAATGGTCATAATAGTTGATGTTTATTGATTTTTTGAATGGTGCCAATCTCTATTAATTGTGGTATGACAATCAACCTTCACTTGAATCTATAGAACAGCCTATAAATTCATATCATCCTTGTTGTTTTCTCGATCATAAAACCAGAAAATTTAGAACACTTATCCCCAAGATTTATCAACAGAACAAACAGAATCATGAGTCAAAATTCTATTATAGGTTTAGTTTAATTGTTTGGGGGCAACACTCAGAGATGCTTAGGGTTTTTGCACGCTCTATGTTAGTTAGGAATCAGTTCTGTTGGACTCAAAAAACCATACAGGGTACAGGATATTGAATTCAAGTTTGAAACATGCAAGGCAAGTATCTTACTTGCTATACTATCTCTCAGGTCCTATATTGAATTTTTTTGGGGGGTCACACCCGGCAGTGCTCAGGGGTTACTCCTGGCTCCATGCTCAGAAATTGCTCCTGGCAGGCACAGGGGACCATATGGGGCACCGGGATTCGAACTGATGACCTTTTGCATGAAAGGCAAACGCCTTGCCTCCATGCTATCTCCTGGGCCCAGCCAACATAGCTTTTTTCTATATTGAATTTTTAAGATAACCTATGCTCATAGAGAAAAGCTTTTAAAG
>PVKC010018040.1:0-19879 GCA_004027635.1 Crocidura indochinensis
CATTATATTATGGTACTCTTCCCCAAACAAAACCACAAAACTCAAACTATCTAATCCTGCCTCCCGATCAGAGGGAGAAGCAATGGAGACATCAAGCCCAATCAGATATAAGATCACTAAGTAATAAACCAGAAACAGAGGGAGTCACTCAATCTAGAAGACCCCGGGGAGAGGGTGGAGGATATGGGAGACAGAATGGTAACTGAGGTGGAGGGAGGACAACTTGGTGATGGGAATTCCCCTGATTCAATGTTTATATGTAACTGGAATATTACTGTGAATGACATGTAAACCACGATGATTAAAATAAAAAATTGAAAAAAAATAAAATAATAAAGAATAAAAAAAAGTATTATAAAAATAATGTTTAGATATTTTCAAAATATTGCCTGATATTTTTGCCTCTGGTGACTTCTAACTGCATTTACCTGTCAATATATTGCATATCTGCAGAAAATTGGTACATTCACAAGATAAAGGAAAGTCAAGAATAGATTTAGATATTGAACAATAGTAGAGTGAATTTTAAATTGCTATTTTGACAATAATGCTAAAAATTCCACAGCTAACACTTTTAGTTCATTAGTCTCTAAAACAAGCATACAAATAAATGTAAACATTTTAAGTATAAAATAATAATAAGCTTTTGTTTTCTACAAAACAAAATATTCTGCTTGCTTTGATTTTGCTTATTCTTGAGCCCTCGAGATCCTCGGAATACGAAAAGGTGATACAAACATGTTGCTTGAGAATCTTATTACAATGAATATTTTGTTACTGTGGATTTGAATTCTATATTTATTCCAAACTCCAAGTGAATGGAGCTGGATCATGGTCTATCTATACCTGAAAGCACAACATGGCCAGATCTAACCCTCTAAAAACCCACCACTTCAAATGAAGCGCTTTTCTTTAATCAAATATATTATATTCTCCTCTTCCCTAGCCTTTACTGTGCTTGACCTCTTCCCCCTCAAAAATGTCTAGACCCCTTATATATGCATTCAACTATACAGATCAACTATGTTTTCTCTTTTTTTTCCAGGTTGCCAAGACCACTTCAAGGGGAGATGTGCAATTTCTTCTTCCCTTAATTATACTCCAAGTTACTTTTTTAGGTTGCATAAGCATTTAAATTTCTTCCACTCTCTTTATCTCCTTTTACTAATTTCTTTCATTTGGATATTTTTGAGGCATGCTAAAAGCCTATAATATGGGGAGGATTCTAAGATTAACAGAGTTTTTGATCTCTTGACATTCATGGACTTTGGTCTGGAGCATTTGGAGAGAGTGTAATGTTGACAGTCAATAAAATCTGAAGGTCTTTTCTGAGGCATTAACTACCCGAAATAAAGAAAGTTTTATTTATTCATTTTTAATGATTCCAGGTAGTTTTTATTGACTGAAACTTATTTAGAAATAAGTGAGAGGAGAAAAAGAGATGAAATGTGTTCAAAAGATAGCACGGGCTTCTCCAGAGAGGAAATAAGCAAAGAAAAAAACAAGCAAGGAAGATATTTGTTCAAGAGAGAACAAGGACTTGAAGAGCTAGCCAGTATCTTAGTTTTAAAACAGAGTTTTAGGATCAAGAAAGATACAAACACTTTCTACACGGAAAAAAAATACAATCAAAATTGCAGAAAGGAAGGAAGAAAGAAACCTCACATGTCTAAACAACAGAAGAATCATGCGGGTCCCAAAGAACCAGGAAGAAGATCTCTATGAAGAAGCAATAGTCAAAGACATCATTGCTGAGAAGTTTCCAAAGCTGCAGAGTGCACCCAAATACTGGATACCCAGAGAGTACCAGTTAAAAGAAACCCCTCCTCCCCCAAAATATCTAAGGAACATCTTACTCCAGTGATAAAAAAAACACAGATATAGAATACTAAAAGCAGCAAGATAAAAAAAATACACAAATAAGGAAATTATATACAAAAGAGCATCCTTAAGATTTACAGCATATTATTACAAGCAATGCTCCATGCCTAAAGGCATGAGGTGGGATATAGTGAAAAATAAATCAAAGAAATAAATCTTCACTAAGAATACTTCACCTAATAAGACTCTCAATCAGGTTTGAAGGAAAGATACACAGCTTCAAGGATTTACAACAGCTCAGAAATTTAATAAATTCATAAACAACTTTAAAGAAGAACAGAGTGATGATTTAAGGCAAGACAAATCCCCTCAAACACATCAAACTTCTACAAAAAAGGTGACACAAAATAATATCTTAATATCAACGGATAAAACACACCAATCAAGAGACTTAATGTGACAAAATGGAGTAGAAAATTAAATCCAATATTCTACTTGTAAGAAACATATTTAAGCTCACATAGACTCAGGAATGCAAGGATTGTTTAACATATGCAAGTTAATACAAGAAAAAATCATATGATCATATCAACAGATGCAGAGAAATCATTTGATAAGGTTGAACATCCATTCAATGTAACAACTCTTGATAAAATGGGAACTGAATGAACTTTCCTCAGTATTGTCAAAGCCATTTACCAGAAGCCTACAGCAAACATTATATTCAAGAGTTAGCACAAGGCACTGCCCCCATTTTTATTCAATTTAGAACTGGAAGTACTTGTCTTAGAAATTAGATAAAAAAAAGGTTATCAAGGACAATCAGATAGAAAGGAAAGAATTCAAGCTATCACTATTTGCAGATGATATAATACTATACGTCCGAAGCCCTAAAGACTCCACAAAAAAAGCATTTAGCAACAATATATCTTTATACTTAAGTTTCAGGCTACAAAATTAAAATCCATAGATGTATGGCTTTCTTATATACAATAATAAAAGAGAATAAGACATAAAAATAACCATTCATAATTGTGACTTGTAAAATCATATACCTCAGAATCAACTTAATGGAAGAAGTGAAAGACCTATACAAAGAAAACTACAAAACGCTGCTTTAATCAATAGGAGTGGACACAAAGAAATGAAAAAAATCCTATGCTAATGGATTGATATTAACACAATTAAAATGGCAATACTCCATAAAGCACTATGCAGATTCATGGGTGCCCTCAAAAGATACCCATGACAGTCTTCAAAAACACAGTAATGTTTTTGCTTCTGAAATTCATATAGAACAATAAACCTCCATAAATAGCTAAAGTAATCCTTGGGAAAAAAGATTGGGCATCACTTTTTCCAATTTCAAACTTTACTACACATGGTCCTAGTTAAAATAGCAGAATATTGGAATAAAGACATAATCTTAGATCCTTGGAATGGAGTTAAATATCCTAATACAGATCCCCAAATATGTAATAAGGTAATTTTTGATAAAGGAGAAAAAATGTGAAGTGGAGCAAGGGAAGCCTCTTCAACAAGTGGTTCTCAGAAACCTCATCAGCTATGTGCAAGAAACTAGACCTCTTTCTGACATCATGCACAAAGATTAAATCAAAATGGACTAAAGACCTGGACCCCATAACCTATATAAAGGAAAATATAGGCAGAATTCTCCATAACTTTGAAGCTAAAAGAATCTTCAAGGATGAAATACCAGTGACCAAACAAATAGAAGCAAAGATGAACAAATGAGACAACATTAAATCAACAATGATCATGCTCATTTGTGTGTGGGGATGCGCATTGGTGGGACCTGGATTGATATTTCATTCCCAGACCAGAACCTGCAGCCTACACTGTTGGGTCCCTCCTTATCAGGCATTTTATGGGCCTAACCATGAGGCAAAGAAAGCCTGCACAAGCGCTTCATTTTGTTATTTTTGTCCTTGGCCACAAAGAACAGTATACGTCCATCGACCATATCTTGATTAACATTCCAGACACCAAGGACTCTTCTCATGTAGTTGTGTGCAAGTGACTAAAGCCTGCATTACCTAACCTATATAAGGAGTGCCATTATTTGCAATAAACAGATTCTGTTTTACAGATTTCCCCTATTGCGTGGGTGTATGTGTATGTGTGTGTGTGTTCACTCTAATTCACGACCACCTCTCCCAAACCCTTCCCAGACTCCCCAAAAGAGTAACTAGGACAGAGGAGGCTTCAAGAACTTTTGAAAGCATGATGGGATCACCGTGCCTGTAAGCTGGACATTTGTGGATATAAAAATGAAGATAATAATACCCAAAGACTATCAGTAATACATTCAATAATAATTTGGCAGAATGAATATAATTAAACTGGAAATACTCACCAAAACTTTGTACAGATATAATACGATCCCTCTAAAGATACCCACTACATTATTCAAGAAGTGGATCAAACATTTCTCAAATTATTTGGAACAATAAACACACATGAATAACTAAAGCAATACTTGGAAAAAGGAATATGGGAGGTATTACTTTCCCCAAATTAAACCGTATTACAAAACAATAGTTAACAAAACAGCATTGTATTGGAATAAAGACAGACCCTCAAATCAGTAGAATAGGCTTGAGTACTCAGAGATAGTTCCCTAGACATACAGACACCTAATTTTTTGCTTTTTTTAATTAATATATTTTATTTAAACACCTTGATTATATACATGATTGTGTTTGGGTTTCAGTCATGTAAAGAACACCACCCATCACAAGTGCAACGTTCCCATAACCATTGTCACAAATCTCCCTCCTCCCAACCCACTCCCCACCTGTACTCAAGACAGGCTCTATATTTCTCTCATACGTTATCATTTTTAGGACAGTTCAAAATGTAGCTATTTCTCTAAATAAACTCATCACTCTTTGTGGTGAGCTTCATGAGGTGAGCTGGAAATTCCAGCTCTTTTCTCTTTTGTGTCTGAAAAGTATTATTATTGCAAGAATGTCTTTCATTTTTATTAAAACCCATAAATGAGTGATACCATTCTGTGTTTTGCTTTCTCTCTCTCTCTGACTTATTCCACTCAACATGATAGATTCCATGTACATGAATGTACAGGAAAATTTCATGACTTCATCTCTCCTGACAACTGCATAATATTCCATTGTGTATATGTACCACAGTTTCTTTAGCCATTCGTCTGTCGAAGAGCATCTTGGTTGTATCCAGAGTCTTGCTATGGTAAATAGTGCTGCAATGAATATAGGTGTAAGGAAGGGGTTTTTGTATTGGATTTTTGTGTTCCTAGGGTATATTCCTAGGAGTGGAATAGCTGGATCTTATGGGAGCTCAATTTTCAGTTTCTGGAGGAATCTCCATATCGCTTTCCATAAAGGTTGAACTACACGGCATTCCCACCAGCAGTGGATAAGAGTTCCCTTCTCTCCACATCCCCGCCAACACCGTTTGTTCTCATTCTTTGTGATGTGTGACATTCTCTGTGGTGTGAGGTGGTACATCATAGTTGTTTTGATTTGCATCTCCCTGACAATTAGTGATGTGGAGCATTTTTTCATGTGTCTTTTGGCCATTTTTATTTCTTCTTTGTCAAAGTGTTCATTTCTTCTCCCCATTTTTTGATGGGATCAGATGTTTTTCTTGTAGAGGTCTGTCAGTGCCTTGTATATTTTGGAGATTCGACCCTTATCTGATGGGTATTGGGTAAATACTTTCTCCGACTCAGTGGGTGGCTCTTGTATCCTGGGCAATATATCCCTTGAGGTGCAGAAGCTTCTCTGCTTAATATATTCCCATCTGTTAATATCTGCTTTCACCTGCATGGAATATGTTTGGAAATTTTCCTCCTTGAATATGCGTGCAGTCTCAATATCCTGGAGTGTTTTGCCTACACGTTGTTCTATGTATCTTATGGTTTCAGGTCTGATATCAAGGTCTTTCATCCATTTGGATTTTATCTTTGTACACGATGTTAGCTGGGGGTGTAAGTTCAATTTTTTGCAAGTGGCTAGACAGTTGTGCCAAAACCACTTGTTGAAGAGGCTTTCTTTGCTCCATTTAGAATTTCTTGCTCCTTTATCAAAAATTAGGAGACTGTATGTCTGGGGAACATTTTCTGGGCCTGTCATGTTCCAAAATCATGCTGTTCTGATAACTATTGCTTTGTAGTAAAGTTTATAATTGGGGAAAGTAATTCCTCCCATGTTCTTTTTCCCAATGATTACTTTTGCTATACTAGGGTGTTTATTGTTCCAAATAAATTTCAAAAGTGCCTGATCCACTTCGTTGAAGAATGTCGTTTGGATCTTTAGAGGGATCACATTAAATCTGTATAATGCCTTGGGTAGTATTGCCATTTTGATGATGTTATTCCTGCCAATCCATGAGCAGGGTGTATGCTTCCATTTCCGCGTATCCTCTCTTATTTCCTGGAGCAGAGTTTTATAGTTTTCTTTGTATAGGTCCTTCACATTTTTAGTCAAGTTGATTCTAAGATATTTGAGTTTGTGTGGTACTATTGTGAATGGGGTTGTTTTTCTTGAAGTCCATTTCTTCTTTATTACTTTTGGTGTATAGAAATGCCATTGATATTTGTGTGCTAATTTTGTAGCCTGCCACCTTGCTAGATGAGTCTATTTTTTCTAGAAGCCTTTTGGTAGAGTCTTTAGGGTTTTCTAAGTAGAGTATCATGTCATCTGCAAAAAGCGAGAGCTTGACTTCTTCCTTTCCTATCTAGATTCCCTTGATATCTTTTTCTTGCCTAATCACTTCAGCGAGTAATTCCAGTGCTAAGTTGAATAGGAGTGGTGAGAGAGGACAGCCTTGTCTTGTGCCAGAATTTAGAGGGAAGGCGTTTAGTTTTTCTCCATTGAGGATAATATTTGCCACTGGCTTGAGGTAGATGGCCTTAACTATATTGAGAAAGGTTCCTTCCAATTACATCTTGCTGAGAGTTTTGATCCAGAATGGGTGTTGAACCTTATCAAATGCTTTCTCTGCATCTATTGATATGATCGTGTGATTTCTATTTTTCTTGTTGTTGATGTTGTGTAATATGTTGACAAATTTACGGATGTCAATCCATCCTTGCATTCCTGGGATGAAACCTACTTGATCGTAGTGGATGATATTCTTGTTGAGACATTGTATTCTATTTGCCAGAATTCTGTTGAGGATCTTTGCATCTGCATTTAACAGCGATATTGGCCTGTAATTTTCTTTTTCTGTAACATCTTTGTCTGGTTTAGGTATCAAGGTGATGTTGGCTCATAAAAGGTATTTGAAAGTGTTTCCGTTTTTTTTGATTTTATGAAAGAGTCTTGCCAGGGTTGGTAGTAGTAGTTCCTCTTGGAAAGTTTGAAAGAATTCATTAGTGAATCCATCTGGGCCTGGGCTTTTGTTTTTGGGCAGACATTTAATTACCATTTTAATTCCATCAATAGTGATGGGGGTGTTTAGATATGCTACATCTTCTTCCTTCATTATAAGATTCCAAGAATTTATCCATTTCTTCCAGGTTCTCATTTTTAGTGGCATAGAGCTTCTCAAAGTAGTTTCTGATTACCCTTTGAATTTCTGCCATATCAGTAGTGATCTCTCCCTTTTTATTCCTAATACGAGTTATCAAGTTTCTCTCTCTCTTTCTTTGTTAGTTTTGCCAGTGGTGTATCAATCTTGTTTATTTTTTCAAAGAACCAACTTCTGCTTTCGTTGATCTTTCGGATTGTTTTTCGGGTTTCCACTTCATTGATTTCTGCTTTCAGCTTCGTTATTTCCTTCTGCCTCCCTATTTTGGGGTCCTATTGTTGAGTACTTTCTAGTTATATAAGCTGCCTCATTAAGCTACTCAGGTAAGGCCCTTCTTCCTTCCTGATGTGTGCTTGCAAGGCTATACATTTTCCTCTCAGTACTGCTTTTGCTGTGTCCCATAAGTTCTGATAGTTTGTGTCTTCATTGTCATTTGTTTCCAGGAACCTTTTGATTTCATGTTGGACCCACTGGTTATTCAGTATGAGGCTGTTTAACTTCCAGATGTTAAAGTTTTTCTTCTTTTTTCCTTTGGAATTCACAAATAATTTCAGAAACTTGTGGTCAGCAAAGGTAGCTTGCAAAATTTCTAACTTCTTGATATTATGAAGATATGTTTCATGTACATTGGAGAAGAATGTGTATCCAGGTTTCTGGGGATTAAGTGTCATATATATCCACTAGGCCTCTTTCTTCCATTTTCTCCTCAGGTCTACTATATTCTTGTTGGGTTTCAGTCTGGTTGATCTATCAAGTGTTGACAAAGCCGTGTTGAAGTTCCCCAAAATTATTGTGTTGTTGTTGATGTCATTTTTCAGCTTTGTCAAGAATTGTATTAAATATTTTGCTGGACCCTCATTTGGTGCATATATGTTTAGAAGAGTGATTTCTTCCTGCTCTAGATACCCCTTGATTAATATATAATGCCCATCTTTGTCCCTTACAGCCTTCCTGAGTATAATGTTGGCATTATCTAATATTAGTATGACCATTCCAGCTTTTTTTATTGTGTTATTTGCTTGGATAATTTTCCTCCAGTCTTTTATTTTGTGTCTTTGTTCTGACTTTTCAGGTGCGTTTCTTGTAGACAGCAGAAAGTTGGATTGAGTTTTTTGATCCATTAGGCACTCTGTGTCTCTAAACTGGGGCATTTAGTCCATTGACATTGAGAGAAAGAATTTTCCTAGGATTTGATGCCATCTTTATATCGAAATTTGGTGTGTCTTTTGGTTAGTCTTGTCTTAAATTAGGTCTTTCAGCTTTTCTCTTAAGAGTGGGTTTGAGTCTGTAAAGTTTCTGAGCTATTTTTTTCTGTGAAACCATGTATTTTTTCATCAGACTGGAAAGTGAGTTTTTCTGGGTACAGTATTCTATGTGAAGCATTCATTTCATTCATTCTTGTCACAATATCCCACCAGTGCTTTCTGGCCTTGAGTGTTTCTGGTGACAGGTCTGCTGTAAATCTCAAGGATGTTCCCTTGAATGTAGTTTCCTTTTTTGATCTTGCTGTTTGCAGAATTATGTCTCTATCTGTGGGATTTGTCATTGTGACTAGGATGGTCTTGGGGTATTTTTTCTGGAGTCTCTTTTGGTTGGTATTCTTTGGGCATGCAGGATTTGATCACCTATATATTTTGGCTCTGGAAGTTTCTCTTTAATGATGTTCTTTTCTTTTTGTTTTTGGTTTTTGGCCACACCCAGCAGTGCTCAGGGGTTACTCCTGACACTCTGCTCAGAAATAGCTCCTGGCAGGCACGGAGAACCATATGGGACACCAGGATTCGAACCACCACCTTTCGTCCTGAATGGGCTGCTTGCAAGGCAAACACCGCTGTGCTATCTCTCCGAGCCCTAATGATGTTCTTGACTGTTCATTCTTCCTGTAAATTTTCTTCCTGTGTCTCTGGGACTCCATTGATTCTTAAGTTGTTTCTGTTGATATTATTATCGACTTCTATTTTTATCTGTTCCCATTCTTTGACTATTCTTTTCATTTTCTGTTCGTTTGTTTTAAGTTTTTTTCCCAATCTCTCCTGCTGTATGGAGTTGTTATTTATCTCATCTTCCACAGCACCGGTTCTATTCTCAGCTTCTTCTACCCTGGTGTTGAGCTTGTCAATTTTGTCATTCAATTCATTCACTGAGTTTTTCAGGGCTGTTATTTGACATGTTATTTCAGTTTGGAGTTTTGTGATTTCTGTCATCATATTTTCTTGGTTCTTATTAGTGTTCCGTTCAACTCGGTACATGATACGGGTGACAGTAGAGGAGAGAGAAACACACAGACAGGACTCACAGTTTTTTGCAGTCAGGCTCTCTAGGCAGGCATAGATTCGCAGAAATTCTTCCCAGCCTGTTGTCACAAACAGGTGACCTGGCTTTTGCAAAGTACTCACTTCTTACCAGTTTTCACGTTATGGAGGTGTTCCTGGGCGTTCCCGCTCTAGAATGGACCTCTGGGAGAGCGAGTTTTTTTGGAGTCAATTCAGTCCACTCCCAAGAGGTTCAGGCGACAGGAGAGGAGAGAGAAACACAAAGACAGGAGTCACCGTTTTTTGCAGTCAGGCCCACTAGGCAGGCGTAGATTTGCAGAAATTCATAGCATGACATCACAAACAGGGGACTTGGATTTTGCAAAATACTCGCCTCTTGCCGGTTTTCACATTATGGAGGTGTTCCTGGGTGTTCCTGCCCTAGAATGGACCTCTGGGAGAGCGAGTTTTTTTTGGAGTCGATTCGGCCCACTTCCAAGAAGTTTGGGCGACAGAAGAGGAGAGAGAAACACACAGACAGGACTTATAGTTTTTTGCAGCCAGGCCCACTAGGCAGGCGTAGATTCATAAAAATTCCCAGCCTGATGTCAGAAACAGGTGACCTGGCTTTTGCAAAGTACATGCTTCTTGCCAGTTTTCACGTTATGGAGGTGTTCCCAGTCACCTAATTTTTAATAAAGGAGCAAGAAATCCTAATTGAAACAGGGAAGGCCTCTTCTATAAGTGGTGTTGGCACAATGTAGCCACTTGTAAAAAAGTGAAGTTAGACCTCACACCATACAGCTAACACCATGTACAAAGGTAAAATTCAAATGGATTAAAGACCTAGATATCAGACCTGAAACTATAAAGTATATAGAACAACATGTAGGTGAAAGGCTCCATGACATTGAGACTAAAGGCATCTTTAAGGAGGAAACAGTACTCTCCAAACAAGGAAAAGCCAAAATAAACAGATGGGACTATATTAGGTTGAGAAGGTTCTGTACCTCAAAGGAAATATTACCAAGAATACAAGAGCTACTCACGGAATGGGAGAAACTATTCACCCAATATCCATCAGATAAGGGGTTAATATCAAAATATATAAGACAACTTTATAAGAAAAAGTCATTTGACCCCATCAAAAATAGTGAGAAGTAAATGAACACTTTGACAATAAAAGAAATAATAATGGCAAAAAGGCACATGAAAAAATGTTCCACATTACTAATCATCAAGGAGATGCAAATCAAAACAACTATGAGGTACCATCTCATGCCATAGAGATTGGTGCACATCACAAAGAATGGCAATAAGCATTGCTGGAGGGGATATGAAGAGAAAGGAAATCTTATTCACTGCTGGTGGGAATGCCATTTAGTGGAAAGCGATATGGAGATTCCTCCAGAAGCTGGAAGTTGAGCTCTCATATTATCCAGCTATACCACTCCTAGGGATATATCCTAAGAATACAAAAATACAATACAAAGATCCCTTCCTCACACCTATATTCATTGCAGCGTTGTTTATAATAACCAGACTCTGGAAACAGCCTAGATGCCCCTCAATAGATGAATGGCTAAAAACACTATGGTACATATATACAATGTAATACTATGCAGCCATCAGGAGAGATGAAGTCATGAAAATTTCCTGTACATGGATGTATATGGAATGTATTATGCTGAGTGAAATAAGTCAGAGGGATAGAGATAAATACAGAATGGTTTCATTCATCTATGGGTTTTGAGAAAATTGAAAGACATTTGTGTAATGATTCTCAGATACATGAATCTCACCACAGAGATTGATGGGTATAGTCACAAATAGTTACACTGAAAACTATCATAACAAAATGTGACTGAATGAGGGTAGTAGAAAGCCTGTCTAGAATACAGGCTAGTGTTGGGTGAGGAAGAGAGACTTGGGATATTGGTGATGGAAATGTTGTACTGGTTAAGGTTTTTCTTTAAAAAAATAGATAAAGTATATTTTAAAGGAATCTACATAAAAATGATACCTAAAATAAATAAATAAATATAAATAATACCATAAATAATAAAGACTATCAAAATTAGGGCCAGGAGGACTGCTCCTTGATAGGGTGCTTGCACAAAAAGTGGAAGAGTGCTGCAAAGAGTTCAATATGTCAATGATAGTTGGAAATAATCATGTTGGACAAGAACTGGATACTGAAAGGAGATAAAATGATTTTCTTGATACAACTTCAGTAACAATATTGCAAAAAGCAGTGTTTGAAAGGAGAGAGAGTAACAAAACGTCTGTCATAGAGGCAAGCTGGGGTAGAAGGCAGGAAGCAAACAGGAGAAATTGGTGTTGATAAATATGTACTAGTGGAGGGATGGGGTGTTGGACATTTTATTAACCAAACTCCATCATAAACAAGTTTTATAACTGTATCTCACAATCTCTTTTTGATCTTCAGAAATCTATTGTTCATCTATAAAATAGATACCAGTTAACAATTATTGGCTTTCACTGGCCAGTCCTTAGGCCTGTGTTGATCTGCAGAGACAAGAAGGTTGAAAACCACTAACCGAGATGATTATTTCATCCCTATCTCAAGGCAAGGATTTTTCTGAGTTTAACACTTAAATAAGATTTTTAAAAATCACTTTTTTTTCTATTTTTCTATTACCTGATTCTGAGACCTCTCTAACTGTTAGAAAACTTCTAGAAACTTGACTATAATTCTCACTTTTGCCTCTTGCTAGCACCAAATTCTCACTTTTGCCTCTTGCTAGCACCAATTTAAAAGTTCAGTTTCTTATTCTTTCAGAATGGAGATAAAATAGCCCCCTGATACGAAGGTTGTAAAGATAAAATGAGATAATACATGTGAATAACTCTGCAGTGTCTGCTCCAAAGGAAGGAACCATAAAACCTAACTTTCTCTTTCTTTATACCCACTCTCTCTACCACCTCCTGTGCTTCCCTAAGCACATATTATAATAAGGGAAAGTTCTGCATATTGACTATCTTATCATAATTGGTAGAGCAAGAGAAAATGCGTTTTTAGAAACCCTGATGTTTGAGTACCCTGACCTATAAGAAATTCCATGCTGAGGAAGAAAGGGGCTCCAAGCTGTTATAACTCCTCAAGTGAGAAAAATTGTCTCATCTTAGTGACTTGAATGACTTATTTATCTTCTCAATGTCCCTTTTTTCTCAAATAATAGAAATACTATAGAAATATTTTATGTTTCATGCTCTGAAATGTCGCCTATCTTTAGTACAGTCTAAAATATCTGCACTTGTATTCAAAAGAGGGAGGGTAATATTGGGTTGATTCAGGCAGGGTTCCTAGAACATACTATATTAAAAAGTATTGATTCTCAGATGGAGATCCTGCATTGAAAACACTAGTTTAAAGATCTTTTTAAATTTTGCTTCAATCTGATCAACCCTCTAATGTTTCACTTATTAAGACCTATGAAAATTAAATGCTTTAATCAAAATACTGCAGTTTCTAGTTAATTTCTGAACAGCATAAGATTTTGAGTAACATCCAGAAAAGCATATTCTAAACTTTCTTAAACACAACTAAAGACTTTTTCTAATTTGTTAGCTGTAAGACACTTTTTACCCAGCAATGACCAAGTTTAGGAATACTTTTCCCCAAGACTTCAAAGTTTGAGTTCTGAGTTTCTTTCTCTTTGTCCACACTGGCTTTCCCTGATCTTCATAACTAATCTATCACCTCAGCATTTTGTAGATCTATTTGAGAATATTTTAGAACATATAAATTTGAGAATATGCATTTGAAAATATATAGATCCACTTGATTTTTCCTCATTATTTTCAGTCATTATTTAGCAAGTGCATTGATTGAGATTCTTCTGAATGCAATAAGCACAACACAAATAAAATACCGCTGGTCTTTGTTGTTTTATAGCATTCCTGTCATTAGTCTCGAGAAAAAGAAGACATTGATTTCAATTAATTCATGTTGTTATATTCAAAAAAATAAATATGTAGGAAAGGAATACTCCAAAACTGAGAACTACTATAGAAACAATGAGAAACACTAAGAGTGGCACACGTTAGGTCAAAATGATCACTTTAGACTAAATATTTATGTAGATATTTACATATAAGTGAGTCAGAGTATATTTTTTATAATTTGCAAAATATTGGACACTCAACATGTGCTATTTCATTTACTACTAATTACAATATGCAGCTTGTAATCTCTACTTTGCATATAAGGAAACTAGGACTAAGTCCAAGTCAGTCTTTTGTCTCAATTGTGATTAAAGGGGAACTAGAGAAAGTACAGTGCCATGCACACAACTGACCTGGATTCAATATGATAAACACCTTATTTGGTCTTCAAGTCTATTAGGAGAATCACTAAGCACAAAACAGAAGTAATCCCCTGAGCACCACTAAATGTGGGTTCAAAACCAAACAAAAAGAAATAAGCAATGAGTCTGTATTTAAAATAAGGATTCTTTGACCTTAAAAGTTGCTATTTTGTCTTTGCAATTTTACAGCATCAACTGTGACATTGATCAATTATTTCCCTTAATAACTATCAAAGTTTTCATTGTTTTTGGTCAGTTAGTTTGAACTCTGACCACTATGAAAGGTGGTTAATAGCCTGTTCAGTAGACAAATTAGAATTAAAATTCATGCATGTTTATCTAGAAAAGTTTCACATCTGTGGCCACAGCTGTTTGCCTCCTTGATCTCACTACTAGAATGTCTACAGAAACTGCTATGCTGTAGAAGGATAACTTAAGGCATTCTCCTTTTTCTGCCACTGATATCTTCTATAATGTTGGTAACAAATATCTCAATGATAGTCCTGAATTTTGACACTGTTCGGAAAGAATAGCTTCAAAATAATTGTCCTTTAAGGAAAGCAATTTGAGTGGACTTTAGTGCAATTTGCCTGGTCTCTTTACTAATCCAGCTTTCAAAACTTGGCCTGCTTTTGAGAAATTGAAAAGCTGAAACAGCCATCTCAAGGAATAGCTCCTGTTCTTTATGCAGCTGTTCTTTATGGCTTTCAGAAGACATTAGTTTGTGAGAAACACAATTAATGTCTTTTAGCTCCATCAAAACACCCAAAGCAGATAAAGAATTATCAGAGGAGAGTGTGGGCAGCTCTTGGAAGGGGTAATTATAGGAAAAATACATTTAGAGCAAGTGACAGGATCAGTATTGGCTCCTTCAAAAGGAAAGAGGGATGACATTAGAATCTTCCCATGGAAGATGTTAATGTTTCTTAGCCTTAGTACTTGAGGTATATTTGTGACTAAAACCTGTTTAAAAGATATGGATCATTCTGGGGTCAATTTTGCTTAATGCTTAAATATGTGATTTTGGCCTCATTTTAGGCTCCTTATTTGGTGGGGGGTTTGGGTCACACCTGGCAGCGCTCAGGGGTTACTTCTGGCTCTGCACTCAGAAATCACACCTGGCTGGAGAAACCATCTGGGATGCTGGGGACCAAACTCGGGTCTATTCTGGGTCAGTTGCTTGCCAGGCAAATGCCCTATCACTGTGCTACCACTTGGGCCCCATTTAGGCTCCATAGTTGATGCAAATACTCATATGCAAACAAGTTCCTGATACACAATGCATTAAAGGAAATACTACTAGAAAATAGTTTACTTTTGATGCAAAAAATTAGATTTTGCTGGTGGTCGTGGTTAGATATGAAAGATTTTTTTGAGGGGGACTCATCCTGTGACACTCAGGGATTACTCCTGGCTATGTGCTCAGAAATTGCTCCTGGCTTAGGGGACACAAGGGGGTCAAACCAATGTCCAACCTAATCGTCCTTGCACAAAGAAAACACCCTACATTTTTGTTATCTCTCCAGCCCCAAGAACCTGAAAAATTTTAATAATTAATTTGGGTAATTTTTTTCAGACTCTTGGCTTTATCATTGAAATATATTTGTTTATTTTAATTCCTCCTTTCAACTCCACTCCAGATATTGAACCCCTTAATGTTCACTGCATATCAAATTCAGTGAGTTATAATGAAGATCTTGGTCTTTAGTGCTTATCATATAAATGATACTCAGTAAGTGTTTTATATTAATTTTTCAAAGTTATATCAAATTATTATTTTAATAATTTTCAAAATATTTTATTATCTACTTTTTAAAAATGGAGTCATGAATCATTTAACATATTATGCAAGTGCATGCATGTAAGTGATGCATGAATTTTCGATTTTTCTTTTATTTAATATTTAATTTTAACACCTTGATTACATACATAATTGTGTTTGGGTTTCAGTCATGTAAAAAACATCATCCATTACCAGTGCAACGTTCCCATCACCATTGACCCAAATCTACCTCTACCCACTCAACCCCTGCAGTACTCTAGACAGGCTCTCCATTTCCCACATACATTCTCATTATTAGGACAGTTCAAAATGTAGTTATTTCTCTAACTAAACTCATCACTCTTTGTAGTGAGCTTCATGAGGTGAGCTGGAACTTCCAGCTCTTTTCTCTGTTGTGTCTGAAAAGTATGAAAGTATGAAAGAATATGAAAGTATGAAAGTATGAAAGTATGAAAGAATGTCTTTCATTTTTCTTAACACCCATAGATGAGTGATACCATTCTGTGTTTCTCTCTCTCTCTCTCTCTCTCTCTGACTTAATTCACTCAGCATGATAGATTCCACGTACATCCATGTGTAGGAAAATTTCATGACTTCATCTCTTCTGAGAGCTGCATAATATTACATTGTGTATATGTACCACAGTTTCTTTAGACATTTGTCTGTTGAAGGGTATCTTGGTTGTTTTGAGAGTCTTGCTATGGTGAATAGTGCTGCAATTAATATAGGTGTAAGGAAGGGGTTTTTGTATTGTATTTTTGTGTTCCTAGGGTATATTCCTAAGAGTGGTATAGCTGGATCCATATGGGAGCTCGATTTCAAGTTTCTGGAGGAATCTCCATATCGCTTTCCATAAAGGTTGAACTACACAGCATTCCCACCAGCAGTGGATAAGAGTTCCTTTCTCTCCACATCCCCGCCAACACTGTTTGTTCTCATTCTTTGTGATGTGTGACATTCTCTGTGATGTGAGGTGGTACCTCATAGTTGTTTTGATTTGCATCTCCCTGATGATTAGTGATGTGGAGCATTTTTTCATGTGTCTTTTGGCCATTTTTATTTCTTCTTTGTCAAAGCGTCTGTCCATTTCTTCTCCCCATTTTTTGATGGGATTAGAAGTTTTTTTCTTGTAAAGTTCTGTCAGCGCCATGTATATTTTGGAAATTAGCCCTTTACCTAATGGGTATTGGGTGAATAGTTTCTCCCACTCAGTGGGAGGCTCTTGTATCCTGGGCGCTATTTCGTTTGAGGTGCAGAAGCTTCTCAGATTAATATATTCCCATCTGTTAATATCTGTTTTCAACTGCTTGGAGAGTGCATTTTCCTCCTTGAATATGAGTGTAGTCTCAATATCCTGGAGTGTTTTGCCTACATGTTGTTCTATGTATTTTATGGTTTCAGATCTGATATCAGGGTCTTTCATCCATTTCGATTTCATCTTCGTGCATGATGTTAACTGGGGCTCTAAGTTCAATTTTTTGCAAGTGGCTAGCCAGTTGTGCCAACACCACTTGCTGAAGAGGCTTTCTTTGCTCCATTTAGGATGTCTTGCTCCTTTATCGAAAATTAGGTGACTATAGGTCTGGGGAACACTTTCTGAGTATTCAAGCCTATTCCACTGATCTGAGGGCCTGTCCTTATTCCAATACCATGATGTTTTGATAACTATTTCTTTGTAGTAAAGTTTGAAGTTGAGGAAAGTAATTCCTCCCATGTTCTTTTTCCCAATGATTGCTTTCGCTATTCTAGGGTGTTTATTGTTCCAAATGAATTTCAAAAGTGCTTGATCCACTTCTTTGAAGAATGTCGTGGGGATCTTTAGAGGGATCACATTAAATCTGTATGATACCTTGGGTATTATTGCCATTTTGATGATGTTAATCTTGCTAATCCATGAGCAGGTATTTGTTTCCATTTCCGCATATCCTATCTTATTTCCTGGAGCAGAGTTTTATAGTTTTCTTTGTATAGGTCCATCACATTTTTAGTCAAGTTGATTCCAAGATATTTGACTTTGTATGGCACTATTGTGAATGGGGTTGTTTTCTTTTTTTTTTTTTTTTTTTTTTTTTTTTTTTGGTTTTTGGGCCACACCCAGTGACGCTCAGGGTTTACTCCTGGCTATGTGCTCAGAAGTCACTCCTGGCAGGCACGGGGGACCATATGGGAACTGGGGGATCGAACCGTGGTCTATCCAAGGCTAGCGCGGTAAGGCAGGCACCTTACCTGTAGCGCCACCGCCTGGCCCCGGGGTTGTTTTCTTAATGTTCATTTTTTCCTTATGAATATTGCTGTATAGAAAGGCCATTGATTTTTGTGTGTTAATTTTGTAGCCTGTCACCTTGCTATATGAGTCTATTGTTTCTAGGAGCTTTTTGGTAGAGACTTTAGGATTTTCTAAGTAGAGTATCATGTCATCTGCAAAAAGCGAGAGCTTGACTTCTTCCTTTCCTATCTGGATCCCCATGATAACTTTTTCTTGCCAAATCGTTATAACGAGTACTTCCAGTGCTATGTTGAATAGGAGTGGTGAGTGAGGACAGCCTTGTCTTGTGCCAGAATTTAGAGGGAAGGCTTTTAGTTTTTCTCCATTGAGGATAATATTTGCCACTGGCTTGTGGTAGATGGCCTTAACTATATTGAGAAAGGTTCCTTCCACTTACATCTTGCTGAGAGTTTTGATCCAGAATGGGTGTTGAACTTTATCAAATGCTTTCTCTGCATCTATTGATATGATCATGTGATTTTTATTTTTCTTGTTGTTGATGTTGTGCATTATGTTGACTGATTTACGGATGTTAAACCAGTCTTGCATTCATGGGATGAAACCTACTTGATCGTAGTGGATGATCTTCTTAATGAGGCATTGTATTCTATTTGTCAGAATTTTGTTGAGGATTATTGCATCTGTATTCATCAGCGATATTGGTCTGTAATTTTCTTTTTTCCTTGCATCTCTAGTTTGGGTATCAAGGTGATGTTGGTTTCATAAAAGGTATTTTGAAGTGTTTCCGTTTTTTCGATTTCATGAAAGAGTCTTGCCAGGATTGGTAGTAGTTACTCCGGGAACGTTTGAAAGAATTTATTAGTGAATCCATCTGGGCTTTTGTTTTTGGGCAGACATTAGATTACCGATTTAATTTAATCCATAATGATGGGGGTGTTTAGATATGCTACATCTTCTTCCTTCAAATATGGAAGATTGTAAGAGTCCAAGAATTTATCCACATCTTCCAGGTTCTCATTTTTAGTGGTGTAGAGCTTCTCAAAGTAGTTTCTGATTACCCTTTGAATCTCTGCCATATCAGTAGTGATCTCTCCTTTTTCATTCCTAATACAAGCTATCAAGTTTCTCTCTCTTTCTTTGTTAGTTTTACAGTGGTTTATCAATCTTGTTTATTTTTTCAAAGAACCAACTTCTGCTTTCGTTGATCTTTGGATTGTTTTTTGGGTTTCCACTTCATTGATTTCTGCTCTCAGCTTTGTTATTTCCTTCTGCCTCCCTATTTTTGAGTCCTTTTGTTTAGACTTTCTAGTTCTATAAGCTGCGTCATTAAGCTATTCAGGTAAGCCCCTTCTTCCTTCCTGATGTGTGCTTGGAAACTATAAATTTTCCTCTCAGTACTGCTTTTGCTGTGTCCCATAAGTTCTGATAGCTTGTGTTCATTGTCATTTGTTCCCAGGAATATTTTGATTTCCTTTTTGATTTCATCTCGGACCCACTGGTTATTCAGTATGAAGCTGTTTAACTTCCAGGTGTTAGAGTTTTTCTTCTTTGTTCCTTTGGAGTTCACAAATAATTTCAGAGCCTTGTGGCCAGTAAAGATAGCCTGCAAAATTTCTATCCTCTTGATATTATGAAGATATGTTTTATGTGCCAGCATGTAGTCTATCCTGGAGAATGTCCCATGTACATTGGAGAAGAATGTTTATCCAGGTTTCTTGGGATGAGTGTCCTATATATATATATCTACTAGGCCTCTTTCTTCCATTTCTCTCCTCAAGTTCAGTATATTCTTGTTGGGTTTCAGTCTGCTTGACCTATCCATTGTTGACAAAGCTGTGTTGAGGTCCCCCACAATTATTGTGTTGTTGTTGATATTATTTTTCAGCTTTGTCAACAATTGTATTAAATATTTTTCGGGGCCCTCAATCGG
>PVKC010018041.1:0-19847 GCA_004027635.1 Crocidura indochinensis
ATAGATAGATAGATAGATAGATAGATAGATAGATAGATAGATAGATAGATAGATAGATAGATAGATAGATAGATAGATATAGCGATATTAAGAAAAATGTGTGATCAATTTTATTTTAAGAAATCTATAATACTGTTTGAAGTGGTAGAAATATTAGGTATTTAAATAGTGATGAAGTATACATACTCAAAAAGGTGTTAAAATCATATTCTATTGTGTCTCAACTGTCTTATAATTTTTTAGAGTTACTTTTTCACCACCAGAACAGATTTCCCTACTATTTTTTAATAATATCTTTATTTAAGCATCATGATTACAAACATGTTTGTAGTTGGGTTTCCGTCATACAAAGAATACCCCCCTACACAAGTGCAGCATTCCAACCACCAATATCCCCATCTCCCTCCTTCCCCAACCCCTGCCTGTATTTGAGACAGGCTTTCTACTTCTCTTACTCATAAATATTGTCATGATATTTGTAGTGTTGTTGTTTCTCAAACAACTCACCACCACTCTTTATGGTGACCTTCATAGTGTGAGCCAGTCCTTCCAACCCTCATATCTATCGTCTCTGGTTATTATCATAATAATACCTTTTATTTTTCTTAAAACCCATAAATGAGTTGAACACTCTGTGTCTACCTCTCTGCCTTTGACTTATTTCACTCAGCATAATAGATTCCATGTCCATCATGTATAGAAAAATTTCATGACTTCATCTCTCCTGATGGCTGCATAATATTTCATTGTGTATATGTACGACAGTTTCTTTAGCCATTCATCTGTTGAAGAACATGTTGGTTGTTTCCAGATTCTGGCTGTTGTAAATAACGCTGCAATGAATGTAGGTGTGCAGAAAGCATTTTTGTATTGTGTTTTTGTGTTCCTAGGATATATCCCTAGGAGTGGTATATGGAAACTCAATTTCCAGTTTTTTATATATATTTGTTTTTGTCCTGTTTTTGTTTTCTTTTCTTCCTTAACTCCACCTATTTTGGTTCTACTTGGTACAAAAACCAACAAGAAAAAGTCTTGTCTGGGATAAAAGCTCAGGTCGGAACCAGGGCACAGAGATGATGGTGCCTGACAGTCTCACACCCAAATGCACCATCAATATAATATAGCACCAATTCTTTTTGTATGGGCATACTAATAAAGGGAAAATTTTAGGTATAGAAACAAGTTCTTATCTACTAGGGATAAGATCTACATTTTACAATACAGGGCACCTTCCACCTTGAACATATGTCATGTGGCCCCAACTTAAACTCCATGTGATTAAACATCAACCATCCAAACCCGAACCCAAACATAGAACCAACATAGTTCTCCACATCATCTCCAGAAACCAAACTCCCTCTGGGACATTCTTAATACTGCTCTGACACCAACATGCTCCAGACCTGATATGACATCCTGACAATGAGGAAATGACAACAACTTGATCTAAGAACAGGCTGTCTTACCTCACTATCATAAGATGAAACCAGAAGACATGTCATCCTTTGATCTGTGCAAAAGCCAAGATCACTAACTACAGAAGTCTGACTGACAATCATGACTGGGAAGAACTTATCCTGGGACCTATAAAAAAGTCCCTAGTCTAGTCTTTGACCTAAAATCTGTACAACCAAGATCTCTAATTTTAGAGGTAAGATTGGGACACTGCAATTGAACAGAACTTCTGGAAACATAATGAAAGACTCCATCCTTCGACCTAAGATCCATGACCAAATACAGAAGACTGATTAAAACAACAGTGATGGAACAGAACTTCTAGAACCATAAGACTCCATCCTAGGCTCAATCCTATTATCTGTGTAAATACCAAGACCTCTAGTTACAGAGGCCTGATCTCATCATCTATGACTGAGTGGATAGTTTCCAGACACCACAAAAGGACCTAGGGGAGAGTAAACAAGCAGGTATGGAACATGGAGTTATGCACATGACAGTATACTTCAAGGGTGGAGAAACCCTGTATCCTTAAACCAGGGAATTCCCTTTCTAATCTCCCCAATATTTATTGTGCCTATGCAAAACCAAAAAAGCAAAAATTAATTGTTTATTGTTATTGTTGTTTTTGTTTTTGTATCGCTTTTGTTTTGTTTTAATTTATGTTTTTGAGATCTGTTTTGTTTTTATTTCAGGACTGGGTTTATTGTTAGGTTATTGTATGTATTGCTGTGGTGCCTTTCGAGTTTTCAGTTTGAATTTTTTTTTTTAGTATTGTTGCTATGTTATTCTTCCTTTTTCTCTTTCTTCTTTTAAACAGATATTTATAGCCTCAAGAAGGACTCCTCCCATTTTTTTTCTTGTTTGATTTTTGCCCCCCTCCTTTTTTTTCTTTTTTTCTTATTTTCTTCAAACAGAACTGCATAACCTGAACTATCTTGTTCTGCCTCACAAACTGAGAGGGGAAATAATGGAGGTTATTAAGACCAAACAGTATGAACATTGAATTGAAATAAAAAATGATCAGACTTAGGGACCAAATCCAAAGCCAATGATAACAGGATCAATACCCACTCTATAACAAGCTAGACACAGAAGGGACCTCTTATACTAGCAGCCTGGGGAGCAAAGGACAAGAATATGGGATGCATGCTGGGAACGGGGGTGTGGGGGGATGGTGGGAATACCCCTGATTATATGCCACTACATACCTAAAATTTTACTGTGAATGATTTGTAATCCACTTTGATCAAAATAAAAATTATTATTATATATGTGGTCCCATCTGTTTATCTCAGCTTCCACTTGTTTAGAAAGTGCTGTTTCCTCCTTGAAGATGCCTTTAGTCTCAATGTCATGGAGTGTTTTGCCTATCTGTTGTTCTATATATCTTATCATTTCAGGTCTGATATCAAGTTCTTTAATCCATTTAGATTTTACCTTTGTGTCTGTTGTTAGATGGAGGTCTAAATTTGCTTTTTTGCATGTGGCTGACCACCACCTGTCTTATTTTAATGTTTTATTTACTTTTAAATACCTAATTTTCTCATAACTTAAATGGGAATAATAACCAATATCATTTTCTAAGTTTGTTGAGCATTACATCATCTTATGTTTGGTATAATTCCTGTCAAAACATAACTGAAAATTAAAGTTTCCTTTTAAAAATAGGGAATATTATGAGATAAATAATAAATTAGATACACTCATTACAAAGAATAAATTGCTAGAGTACTTAAATAGTTAAAAATTAATTGTGAAATCTTTTTCACCTTGAAAATCAGTGTACCAGTTATTCGTAAAACTGGTTTGCTAAAGACTATATCTACCTTTAGAGTGGGTAGCATGGATACAGTAAATGAAGGTATTCAGGGATAAAAACAATTTTGAATTCCCTTCTTGTCACCCTTTCATTAGGTTTTGTTGTAGTCACCAGGGTGATGTTTATCTGGCTATGTTGCTTGCGTATATTTTTTAGTGTGGTACTTGCCAGTGCTCACAAAGCAGAATGTGGTGCTTACACATTCAGCTATAGTACTCACTATGATGTTTGTACTACTTTATATTAGGTATTTGTACACATGTGTGCAGAATTTGTACTCGTTATTTGTGATCTTAGGCACATTTGTGTTGTAGTGCTTGAAGAGGGTCATGTGAAACTCAAGCATATGCTCACCATGAGTTTTACTGTTTAACTGGAAGTTCACTATCTAACTAGAACTGGAAGCTCTACTTCCAGCCAGGATGGAATAACTGAAACCAGAGTTATAATATTGACTTGAACAACAGAAAGATCTGTATAAAATAAACACAGATTTTCTATTTTGGTCAGCAGGTAGCATATGACTATAGAGGTAAAAGGCAGCTACTTTTCACTTTGATGTGGTATCTAGTCATAGTCTAGTATAGTCATGGTCATAGTCTAGTCATAGGCAAGTATAGTATAATGTGGGAGTGTGTAATAAAGGGGTCAATTTTTGTTTGTTTTTGGGCCATCCTCAGCAGTGTTTGAGATATGGCTCTGAGCTCAGGAGACACTGCTGTTGATGCTCTGAGGACCATATGGGATGCTGGGGATTGAACCTGGGTTGGCCACATTCAAGACAAATACCTATGCTATAACTTTAGCTCCTCAATTTCTTTTTATGTAGTTTATTGAAGTCTTCCTATAAAAAGTGATATTTACATTGTGATCTAAAATATTCATTTATTTACAAAATTATTTTTTGTTGGGCCAGAGCGATAGCACAGCTGTAGGGCATTCTCCTTGCTTGTGTCGAATCCAGGATGGACCTTGGTTTGATCCCCAGCATCCCATATGATCCCCCAAGTCACAAGCAATTTCTGAGCACATAGCCAGCAGTAGCCCCTGAGTGTCACCAGTTGTGGCTCAAAAAGCAAAAACAATTTATTTCTTGGTTATTATATCTGTATGTATTGTTATAGTTGCAAATTTGAATAAGACAGGGAGTGTAGATGACTTTCTTTCATGGAGTTTATTTTTTTAGAGGATAAATAAGAAATAAACAGAACAATGTTTATGATGGATAGGAGTTAGAATGAAGAAGAAATAAGGTTCTGTTTCCAGAAATAAGGGCTATCCTAGTTTCTTCAAAAAATTAAATACTTAATCTGATTGTAGTGGGAAAGATGTGATAAAGAGCTGATAATGCTGGAGAATGTCTCAGTGATTAGAATATGCAGAGGGTTAAAGTTCATGTTAATAAATGGAATTAAATTAAACTTAAAAGTTTCTGTACTTGGAAAGAAGTAATATTAAAATAAAACACCATACATACATTTATTGACCATACATATGTTAAGACATACTTCACGTAAAAGAAAAACATAAAACTCACAATAAACCGACAACAAAAAAGGGGGCAGTTGAGTTGAATAGTTGACCATTCACCAGAGAAGACATATAGATGGCCAAAAAATACTTGAAAAAATTCTCACCATCACTACTTATTAGAAAAGTGCAAATCAAAATGAATGATCTATTACTTTATATCTGTGAGAATGGCTTGTATTATTAATTATAAAGTCCTAGTTTGTGGAGGTTGGATGGATGGATGGTGAGGCCTTTCTCAGTCTGCCCTGGTGCCTGCAGCCCCTATGGCCTGAAGGTCTGTAGGTATCAGGGTGATGGAGAAAAAATGACCCACAGACAGTCAGATGAAGTTTCAGGAGACATCAGCTCTATTACAAGGTTCTAACCACCATGTGCATATTTTTCACCTGGCCTTTAAGCTAAGCTTTTTAAGCAGCCTCCTTCAGCTGCCCTCCATCCATCTTGCTGCCTCTACCTCTATACCCTTGCTGCATCTCTCTGCTGCTGTCTGTCTCTCCCTACCCCAAGGTAACCCCTTAAATTACAAACCACACACGTCTCCCAGCTGTGGGAGGGTCTCCCTTTCCAGGGGAGATAGGCAGAAAGTTGGGGAGAAGGAGTAACAGTGGCTTACATGTAAAATGCCAGAAACAGAAACTGGAGCAAAAGGAGCATTTATTCACTGTTGGTCAGAATGTCAGTTGGTTCAGCTTCATGGAAAACAGTATGAAGATTTCTAAAATTAAAATAAAAACTATCAAGTCTGGACTGAGAAAAAAAATAAACGATACAGGAATTAGGTCATATGCTTTGCATGTGCCCAAACTGGGTTCTTTCCCTAGTACCACATAGCTCCTGAACATGTGTTATGTGTAGCTTTGGAGGGCCTCCTTGACACTGGCAGGAATATCCCTGGAAGTTTCTGAGCATTACACCCCAGGACCCAATCAGCATTACATCTTCAGATTCTACCATCAATTGAATGACCTGATCAGCTGAGAATTATAGGAATCTTGTGGCCCTTTTTACACACCCCTCAAAAAACCACTTGTATATAAATAAATAAAACAATTCAGCAACTCACTCTTTATTACTAACCAAAGGACAAAAAATTCAATTCCAAAAGATATATCATTGTCGTGCTTCTTGCAGTATGTAAGATTAGGAAACTTAGGTGCCATCATGGACGAACGGATGAAGATTTGGTCTATATAAAATAACAGAATAGTACTCATTCTTGAGAAAAGATGAAGTCTTACTTTTTATTTCAATATTTGTCAATAAAATGGAACTAAAGGGGGACATACAAGTAGGCAAGATACTAGATCATCTTATCTATATGTAGGATATAGAGAAATGAAGTAGAAATAATAGACAGTAAAAAAAATTGACTGGAGAGATAGTTACAGCATATGTAAAATACGTGGTTTAATTATTGACTTTCTATGGCCTCCTGAAGATTGCCAGGAGCTACTCCTAAGCACAAAGACTGAGAATAGTTCCAAAGAACTTCAGATGTAACTCAACAATTACAACAAAAAAGTAAGAACATATATCTTTGGACCTTTACATCAGAACTGAGGTTAATAGAGAAAGTGTTGATGTGGAAAGGAAGTCCAACAGAGTGTGGGAGAGGACTATTGCTTTGGTGGTAGTTAGGGTATAGTAAAATATTTTGAAGAGGTGTGAAATTGTGTCCTGAAAATTGTTTAGTAAATTTCAACATTTTTTTGTTTTTGTTTTGTTTTGTTTTTGTTTTGGGGCCACTCCCGGCGGTGCTCGGGGGTTACTCCTGGCTGTCTGCTCAGAAGCAGCTCCTGGCAGGCATGGGGGACCATATGGGACACTGGGATTCGAACCAACCACCTTTGGTCCTGCTTGCAAGGCAAATGCCATTGTGCTATCTCTCTGGGCCCAAATTTCAACATTTTTAAATTGAAAGAGAACATGTTGCTAAACAACTGATGCTTTTAATGAAAGAAAATGTTGAATAAAATTTATATTATTCAAGTCAAGAGTGAATTGGAATGTGGAATGGATAAGAGGTCAGGGGATCAGTTAACAAGATAATGCAGAGGCCCCATAAAGTGGTTATAGAGACTGTGGTTACATATTACAGTATTGGCAGTAGGCTGGAATGAGGTGGGTAAATCATTAGATTGGATGATAGATTAAAAGGAAAGGTAGAAATCAAGGATTACTTTTTCGTTACTGCTTTAGCAGTTTGTAGAATGTTGCCTTATATGGAAGAGCCAATCATTATGATAGAGGGCATGTAGATGGTAGATTCAGTATGTGAATGGGAACAGAAGTCATGGGTATTGATAAAGAAACCCTGCCCCCCCCTGTGCACATGTATATATTTAACTTTTTAAAATTATATTTGTACGTATTTAATTTCTCTATAATTAGTAGCTCTTTTATGGGTTTAGATACACTTTATTTGATAAGATTCTACTAATCTTTCATTGTCTTTATAATAGTTCTCTGTTATAGCTTCTGTTATAAGCATCTATATAGTGTGCATTTAACACAATATTTTTAATAGATAAGACAGAAAGCATGATTCCTATTTCAACTCATGACCTGTCAGAACCCAACTTCCTTTTAAACAGGCATATCATTCTATATTTGATGCAAATTTTTCTCAAATATAGGAATTGTAAGAATGTAAAAGGATTTTTCCCCTTCTATCATGATGTGTATACTGGCAAAATAAATATGCATTCTTAATTTTTAAATTAAGCAGTCAGGAATGTAGAGCTCTGGGAAATCCCTGAAATAATGAACTCTGCAGTGTAAAGACCTTTGTGAATCATTTTCAGGCTCAAATTGATTGTGTTTGACCCTAAATTGGCAATGGTTTCATGGACCAAACACCTAGAGCCTTGGCGGACCTCAAGAAAATAGACTTACAGCTGAAAGTTTTTGAGTTTATATTTTGGGGAACAGTTTGTATGTGTATGTGTGCTCAAGATGCATTTCTGCCATATTCTGTTCCAAAAGGGAACATGAGTTTTACATTACTGTTGTTTGCCTTTCCATACATGACTTTGCCTTCAGTCTTTCTCTTGCTGAAGCTGCAGTGCTGGTCTACTCTGATGTTTCTTCAGTGCAGCTGGAGGCATGTCTTTTGGCAAGGTCCTGTGTTTATTATAATCTCTGTGATGTGCAAAAGTAAATTTCTTCTTTAACTTTCTCCTTAAATACTTAGAATTATGAATGTGGTTTTAATTAAGGATTTCAAATTGAAACATTTCCTTTTTCTTAGGACAGTTTTCAGTTAGAATATTTTAGGGTTTTGAGAAATACCAGATCTCCAACTCACAGAGTGAAAAAAAAAATCAGTTACTCTTTTCAGCTGCCATGGTATGGGTAAGGTTGTAGGACATAGATTTTGGTCACAGTCACAGTTAGGTTTTATAAAACTCCTTTCTTGCCCCCTTTAAATGACTGTAGCTTATTTTGCAGGTTTGGAACACTTGTCCTAAAAATATGGTGGGTACTTTTCCTTTGAGGAAGTATATGCTCTTTGTAAGTAAGGTCCTGGTCTTACTTTCTCATCCTGGCTTTTCAGATTAGATTCTGATTTTTAATTTTCTAGGTTTATCACCTTGGCAAGTCAATTAGTACTTGTGAACCTCAGGAGTTTCATATGTATAACTCAATTGTGTTTGCTAAAAATGAATATTCAAAATTAAATTACACCGTTATCCTCTGATTCATTTTTTATTGTATTTACATGGACATAAATCTGCAGAGCTATAACAAAGACTGCCTCTAGGGATTGGCCAAAGGTAAGAGGGAACTTAATTTTCACTATATATCCTTTTGTGTTGTTGATTTTTTTTCTATTTTCAGGTAACTACTTTTTTAAAAAACAATAATGCAAAACAAGTATGAATATAAACACTCATTTTGTGAAGTCTGAGAAAAATCTTTGGGGAGATAGTCTATTCGAATATTGTTAAGATTACCTCCATAGCTTTCTTATCAAAAGAAAATCTGCCATATCCTGACTGCTGTTCTCTGGACTCCATTGTTGCTCCTTTATTCAGAGACAATTTGTAGGGTTTATTAATTTCTGTCCAGAAGCATTGCTTTATTTGCTTAGGCTTCCAGATTTGGGCATTCACCCTTCTCTTCCAGCAGCTTTAGAGCCTCTCCACAAGCTGAAAACGGGAAAAATACTGAAAGATGAAATAGAATTGCAGTGTTTTCAGGAGGTCTGTCTGTTATTGTTGGAAGCTGTCAGCTCTGTTTTTATGGACAGGGATTCCATAGCTTTCCTAGGTAGTTATGATTCATTTGAGTCCTTCCCTTCATGCTATCTGTACATTTCTTTCAATGACTTGGGTGAAGCTGGAAAGTATATTATGATACAAAAGTATAAAAGTCTGGATCCCAAAATATCTGAACAGGATAAAGCCGAAGTATATAAAATGAACATAAACATACAATAAGATAAGTGATCTTATTGGAAGAGATATGTTAGCGTCAATTTATATAAAAAATAACTGGGATTTTAGATGTGAAGTTGAAAAATGTTAATGATTTGGTATATTTTTTAAGAACTTACCTAGTGTATACCTGTAACCAAATAATAAATAAGTTTATAGTTTCATGATGAGTAAACTAAAAAATCTTACTTACAATGAAGAATTAATTATGTTAATCTCATTCATCCAGAACATTTTTTTTTCTTTTTGGTTTTTGGGCCACACCCGGAGACGCTCAGAGGTTACTCTTGCTTATGTGTGCAGAAATCGCTCCTGAGTTGGGGGACCATATGGGACATTGGAAGATTGAACCGCAGTTCCCAGGCTGGCACGGGCAAGGCAGAGACACCTTAGTGCGTGCACCACTGCTCTGGCTCCCAGATCATATTTTATTTTTGAAGGATATATTAATAACATTTATTTAAAAGAAAGTAATAAAAATAGAGAACCAAAATCACTATGATCATGTTTAATTTAAAGCTATCATTTATTTACCAGTTTCTATGGCCCAAACATTCTTTTTTTAAATTTTTATTGTGAACAAAGTGAACTGCAAATCTTTCACAGCTATATTTAAGGTACATAGTAACAGTGAATCAGGGGCCCCCCTCTGTGTATACCTTGTTATATATTGGGTGTAGATTCTGTTGTTGATTTTGGGTTTTCTGTTTATCTGATAATTTTTTATTTCTACTCAATTTTCATCTGGTATCATCCATCCACATACCCTCCTCCAATTTATGAGGCAGAACAGGATGACTCAAGTTACGTGATTCTGTTTGAAAAAAAAACAAAAGAAAAGGAAAGGAAAAAACCTGAAAGGAGTCCATTTAGACATTATAAATATCAATTCAAAAGAAGAAAGGAAAAAAAGAAGAAAAATAACAACAAAAACAAGAACAAACAAAAACCAGCAACTACAAAAGAAACACAAAAGCAACAACAAAAAAAAAAACCACCAAATATTGACCATGAGAATGGGGAAAAAAATAAAGGAGGGCTGGTGTGGCAAGGTTTTGTGCTTGTGCTTTTATTTATTTATTTATTTTTTGCGTAGGCACACTAAGTATTGGAAAAATAAACATTCTCTTTGGTATTTGTATTAGTTTTTGATTTGTGATTGTGGTAGAATAGATTTTTTTTTAGTAAATATTCACTCTTCTCTCTCTCAAATTTATTAAAAGACTAAACTTTTCATCCTTATTTGATGTTCAACAGAAGTTGCATTGGGTTCATAGTCTGCTGAGTTTATTTACCTTCCTTTTCAACTTGGATATGGGCAAATAAAATCTTTGACTGATGGTAAACTATTAGGACGATTCACAGATTTTTATATGTTTTCTTGGTTGGGTTCCCTTAGACAATTGCCCCAGTACTAAATATTTGGGGCAAATTTAAACCCAATCTGAAACTTCTTGAGTAAATAACTTAATTGAGTTAGCTTCTTGAGTTAATCCAGTGTAGAGCAACAGAAATAAATGCTTATTTAATGACTTACTTAATGAAATTTAGTTTTTATTTATTTATCTCAGAGCTAGAAAGAAATGCTTATCATCATATGACACAGACTTTTAGAGATTGTTAAGTAGTATTGGTTTAGATTACTCAGTATAGTCACAGATGATTTTAAAATCTCAGAGGCTTACTTAGAGCATAACCTTTTATACTTAAAGTCTGCTGGTCAGTTATGATTGTTGTACATAGCTGTGACATGTACAATCTGAATCACTTGGATTCAGACTTGCATTCACACTTAGATTCAGACTGCAATTTGGCTTAAACTCTGCTTTGTGTGTTGTCTTATTATCCTTGAACTAGTGACTCTCTGGGATTATAGTCTTTTCCTTTCCCCTTTGAAATACATATTCACTTTTAATACAGCTTACTGGGGTTGAATACAATGTTCTTTAGTTCAGTGATGGTTGGTAGCATTTTCTTATGGAAAATTATCATAGCATAAGAGCAAAGAAAATCATGCAGTATTTATAGTTTTTTATGTCATTTATAATCCATTAATTAAAGCAAGTTATTTGGTTAAGTACAAACTCAGTGGGCAAGGGATATATGCTCCGTATATGGGTGAGGCTCTGCATATATGGCAAAGATCATGAAGTCATCATTTTAGCACATGAAAGATAAATATTGTTGGAAATAATGACTCAATTTATCCCAGATCATTATAATTAAATGCATAATTAACTTTGATCTTTACAATACCACCATGTCAATACCATTGCTGTCTCCCCTTTAAATGTGGCAGAAACAGAGGTACAGAGAGAAAAATTATCCAAATACTATGTGGTAAACAGGTTATGGTTATGGGTTTTGGCCCTCTGAAATGTAATGCCTAAGACTATATACTCTTTACCACAACATACAATATTCCATTATTCCGAAATGTCATCTGTGTAATACCCAAAGGAATCCGAACTGGTTTTTGTTGTTTTCTGTTAATAAAAACTATTGGAATCTATAAAGTTTAACAGTGTTCAAATGATTAGAAATTTCTTAGACCTACATGATAATTAAGAACCTTATGTCATGCTCTGAGCAGCTATGCCCCATTCCATAATAATTCAGACTTGTGCAATAGATAAATTATATATGACAGAAGTGAAAAGATGATTTGTTTGACTTCAGCTCATTAAAGTCATTTAGTTTCCCTCAGAATTTAACATTTTTATGAATATGATGGATTGTTAGGCTAGTCACTCTGAAGACATTTTAATCACCTATGATAGTCTTTGATTCTGTATAATAAATATGATTCATTTAAGAATTTAATTTTTAAATCAAATTAATTTGTTAATAGTTTTTTTGGTGTCCAAGGCTTATCCTTTGCTCTGTATTCTTTATAAAAATAAGCCTATGCACAGAAATCTAAAAAAATATCAAGAATGCACAAGACAAATTATATTGGTATGTATTTTTGGGTCATATGCAGGAGTCTTTCCTCCTGCTATACTTGGTTTTCTCCATTAGATTTTGTGACAGAGTTTAATTTTAAAGAATTAATGATTAAAAAATAAAAACTCATAATAAAAATATCTTTGTACTTTCTACTAACTGCTTCAAGTTTGAAGGATATATATATATACATATATATATTTGTTTTTGTTTTGGGGGGCCACACCCAGTTATGCTCAGGGGTTACTCCTGGCTATGTGCTCAGAAATCACTCCTGACTTGGGGGACCATATAGGATGCCAGGGGATCGAACTGTGATCCATCCTAAGTCAGCCGCATACAAGGCAAATGACCTACTGCTGTACCACCTCTCAGGCCCCTGAAAGATATTTTTAACAATAGAATATAAAAATATGACAAAGAATTTGTTTTTTTTGTGTGTGGTTTTTGGGTCACACCCGGCAGTGCTCAGAGGTTACTCCTGGCTCCATGCTCAGAAATTGCTCCTGGCAGGCATGGGGGACCATATGGGGCACCGGGATTCGAACTGATGACCTTTTGCATGAAAGGCAAATGCCTTACCTCCATGCTATCTCCCGGGCCCCCACGCCAAAGAATTTGTCATTAGAAAGTTCTACATTCTCATGAAATTATTGCCCTTGCAGAATGTTCTGTGGTATGATGTTAGGTGATGTGATGTGATGTGATAGCGGTACTGTGTTTAAGGGTTACATGCTAACTCTCTCTTGTCATACTCTGATATAGGCATATAAAAGGAAGTTATTAGCTAAAAGTCAGAGATCATAAGATAAAAACATGCCTGTTGTAAGATCAAATAAACAAAAATGGCTGCCATCTTGCAATTTTAATTTTCAGTAGAGAGGCTGAGAAATTAACCAGATACTGACATTTAAATTTTTTTATGAATGTACTGGTTAGGGTAGATGCATCAATATCTTTGAGTGGATGTATTTTGTCATACTCAAATAACATGGTACCTTACAGGAAATTATTTGTTCAGTTAATTATGAGGATAGCTTCCTAAAATTTTATATGGTTAACATGATGTAACTAAAACAAAATTTTCTCATAGGAATAGGTATAAAGTCATATATGTGTGTATATATACATATATGCACATATAGAACACTTTGTGGCTTTATGCTTCTTTTAACCTCCTAACCTTATCCTATACAATGAAAGGAATTCAGGAGACACTTGTATTTTCCTAAATTATTTGTTTATTTATTTATTTAGGATTTGGGCCACACCCAGCAGTGCTTGGGGCTTACTCCTGACTCCACTCAGGAATTAGTCCTGAATGGCTTGTGGAGCCATATGGTATGCTAGGGACCACATTCAGGTCAGTTGTTTGCAAGACAAGCACTCTACCAGCTGTACTATCACTCCAATTCCAATTTCCTAAATTAATACTATATTGACATACTTTAAGGGTTATTTTTAATAGTTTTTAAAAATAGCATTTTAAAAGACTTATTATATGATTTACAATGATATGTATATTTGAGAGAATACTTCACACTTTATATGTACATAACCTTCACCACGCATTCCACCACCAGAGTTCAGTTGTCAATCTCCTTTTATTTTTGTCTCTCAATCCCCTTTGTCCTCTGATAACTTTCATATTTTCAAAGGCTCTAAGCTATTTTTGCTATGTCTTTTGTTCATTTGGCTTATCTGTATTTAAAAATGAGAGAATAGTAATTGTCTTTTATTTTCTACAATATTTTTCATAGAGTAGACACATAAGGAATTTTATCCATTATTCTTACAAAGGTTAATGTTTTACTTTTTTTAAAAAAATGATGAAATAGACTCATCAAACTCTCAAAAGGAATGCACACCAAGTAGTAAAACTCACAGATATTTTGGCTTCACAGTTGATCTGACTTTGCTCCCCACCTCTCGGGGAGCAAGACAAGTCCCTCACTGCTGAAGTCCTGGCAGTTACATACATAGACCCAGATTACAACTGCTCCAATGCCTATGACCAAGCTTCACAGCTTTTCCACTAATGTCTGCAAAGATTTCTAGCATCAAAAATTCCAGGTATGCTGGTTCTGTGACTGACACCTATAGGGAAGCTTTGGAGCCTTGGTGGGATGCCTCCCTGTGCCTCTTGATTTCTAGAACTCCCAGTAGGAATTTCCACAAAACACTGCTAAATGGGGGTGAACAGTGGCATAGCAGTAAGACAGTTGCCTTACACATGGATGACCTAGGACTAACCTTGGTTCAATCCTCTAGCATCCCATATGGTTCCCCACACCAGGAGAAATTTCTGAAAAACAAATACTGCCATATGAGCTCATTCACCAAGCTTCACAGATCCTCAAAGTCCTGGACACCCCCATAATTTTAATATTAACTTCCCAGTAGGAATGCATCAAGTTAGATGTGAGGCTATCCTAGAAACCACATCAACTTAACAAACAAAACAATAGAATGCTCAACTAGCAATAATTAGCATAATAAATGGTCAGACAATGGCATAATGACTCCATTGTTAAATTCAAAATTTTTCTTTTAATGAATTTTTTCTAATAATTTTATTACCTTTTATACCAAGAAATATTAGGTAAATTTTCATACCTACTGATCTGACACCAACATGCGCCAGTTTTGATATGACATCTGACAATGAGGAAATGGCAACAACTTGATCTAAGAGCAGGTTGTCTTACCTCACCATCTAACGATAAAATGAAATCGGAAGTCATGTCATCCTTTGAATTATGCAAAAGCCATGAACACTAACTACAGAAGACTGATTGTCACAACCATGACTGGGCAGAACTTATCCTGGGACCAATAAAAACCACCCTACTCTAGGCTTTGGCCTACAATCTTTATAGCAACCAATATCTCTAATTCCAGAGGTCTGACTGAGACAACTGCAATTGAGCAGAACTTCTGGAAACATAATGAAAGACTCCATCCTAGGTATCATCCTATGGTTGGTGCAAAAACCAAGACCACCAAGTACAGAAGACTGATTAAAACAACAGTGATGGAATAGAACTTCTGGAACCGTGAAGAAAGATTCCATCCTATGACCTGTGCGAATACCAAGATCTCTAGTTATAGATTTTATCATCTACAACTAAATGAAGAGGTTTCAGACACCACAAAAGGACCTAGGGGAGAGTAAAAGAATAGGTATGGAGCCTATAGTTATTCCCATGACAGTATACTTCAAGGGCAGAGAAACCTGTATCTCTTAGGCCAAGGAAATTCCTTTTGTAATCTCCCAATATCTACTGTGCCTATGCAAAAAAAAAAGATGCACAAAATAATTTTTTAGTTTTTTATTGTTGTTGTTTTTGTTGTTTGTTTTTTTGTTTTGTTTTTTGTTTTGTGCTCTATTTTGTTTTTATTTCAGCACCATGATTATTGTTTGGTTGTTGTCTTTATTGCTGTGGTGCTTTTTGGGTATTTTTTTTGGTGTTGTTGTTATGTTTTTCTTCCTTTTTCTCTTTCTTCTCTTAAATCAATATTTATAGCCTCTAGAGAAGGACTCCTCCCGTTTTTGCCTGTTTGATTTTTGCCCCCACTTTTTTTCTTTCCATCAAACAGAGCCACATAATTTGAACCATCTTGTTCTGCTTCACAAATTGTGGGGAGAAAATGGAGGGTACGAAGACCAAGTAGTCATATGAACATTGAGTAGAAATAAAAAAATGATCAGACTTAAACACCAAGTCCAAAACCAATGACAACAGAATCGATACTCAATCTACAACAAGGTAGACACTGAGGGGACCACTTAATAGCAGCCTGGGAGCAAAGAAGGGGATATGGGTTGCATACTGGGAACAGGGGTGGAGGGAAGACAACTTTGGTGGTGGGAATGCTCCTGATTAAATGTCACTATGTACCTAAAATATTACTTTGAATGATTCGTAATCCACTTTGGTGAAAATAAAAATTATTTTAAAAAATTATTCATATTTACAAAGGGGCAGGCTTCCGGGATATTGTAAAACTAGTGGCTGGGTAGAGGAATTGTCATTTTGTATACCACCAGTGTCTAAAGTAAAGAAATTTAATTTAATACATGTTGACTAGTATTCCTTTGTGTCTTGTCATATGTGAATGGGCATTTAGTTTATTTTTGTGTCTTGGCTATTATTAAAAATTGATATAATTTTTCATTTTATTAGTTTCAGAGTATTTCTATAAAGAACTAGTAGTGACCGGATAGTTTAGTCTTTCTGCTGTCTGATATTTAATTTTTATTATTTGTCTTGAATTTTATTGTGGTTCTTGAGGGCTTAGTGCTCAGAGATTGCTTCTAGAGGTATTCAGGGGAGCAAGTAGTGCTGGAATTGATCCTATCTCTTGCATACAAAGCATGCTGACCTTTGGACTATTTCCCAGGTCCCTGTTTTAATCTTTAATGGAATCACTATTTTTTCTTCCATAGACACTACCCTGATTTACATTTATACAACAGTTTACAAGAATTTCTTTTTCTCTGCACTTTCTCACCAACACATGTTGTTTCTAGTCTTTTTGAAATAGGCCATTTTCACAGATGTGAGTTGATATCTCATATTGGTTTTCATTTGAATTTCTCTGATAATTGAAGTCAGTTTTGTGTGCCTGCTCACCATCTGTATATTTTCTTTGGAGAAGTGTCTACAAATCTGCTCATTTAAGAATGCCATTCTATTGTTTTTATTGAGTTGAATGAGTTCTTTATATATTTTGGACATTAACCTCTTATCAAAATATGATATCCAAATATATTTTCCCAGCCAGTAGGTTGTCTGTTTCTGCGATAGTTTATTTATAACATTTTCTAATGTGGTGTTGTCATTTATTTTTGATTTTGTTTCCTTTTGGAGTTTAGTCCACAAAGATATATCTACTGTCAATGCTAAGAGCTATATATTTTATGATTTTATGTTTATATCTAAATATAAATCTTATGGATTTAAATTTGTATATGACGATAAATTATGGATCTAGATTCATTTGCTTCTTGTCATTCTCCAGGTTTCCCAAAACCTTTGTTAAAGAGGCTTTTATTTATTCATTATGTGGTTTTGACTTTTATCATAAATTAACTTTCCATATCAGTGTGTTTATTTTTGTTTCTCAGTCTTAATTCCACTGACCTGTTTGTTTTTATTCTAATAACATACCTACTATTTTGATTTTGGGGTTTTGTTTTTTTGGGGGGGTCACACCCAGTGATCTTAGAAATTACTGAAGTAATTTACAGAATTACAGAAGTTACTCCTGACTATGTACTCAGAAATCGCTCCTGGCTTGGGGGACCAAATGGGACAACAAGGGATCGAACGGCAGTTCGTCCTAGGCTAGCGCATGCAAGGCAGATGCCCTACTGCTTCTGCCACAGCTCTGGCTCCCATAATAATTTGAATTTTAAATTGGAGATACTGGTACATCCATTTTTCTTTTTTTTTACATCCATTTTTCTTATTTTTATTAAAATTTTCTTTATTTTTTAGAATCTTTTGAGGTTTGTATAAATTACAGAATTGTCTGTATTTCTTGGAAAATGTTTATTATTTTCCTTTATGAATGGTTCTTTTATTTCTTTATTTCTTATTAATTTTTAGAACATCATATAGTTATTTTTGTCTTATAGATTGTTCTTTCCTTTGTTATGGTTACTCAAATTTTCACACTTTATGATGAGATTCTAATAGGGATTATTATTTTTATTTATCTTTCTGCTATTGTGTAATATGCCTGAATATGGAACTGAATTGTCTGAACATGGAAATGCAGTGGATTTTTGCATTTCCATTTTGTTTTACTCCTTTATTTACTTTTTGTTTTACATTTTCCTTCATTTTTTATTACTACTTATAGCTTTTTAATTGTATCTTTACAATTTTCTATGTATTTATTGTGCTTTCTACAAATAGTAATAGTTTTATACATATATTCAAAACAGCTTTCTTTTATAACATTTTCTTACCCGAAAGCTATAACTATAACTTCCATAGAATTATGTGGCAAAATAATGGCGATAGTTGGCATTATCATACTCAGCAATGAAAAACATCACACGATATCTGAAAGAAGATGCCATATAGTTTGTGATTTTTGAATGAAGGGAAAATTTGAGGTGAACCAATTGAAACGTGTCCAATAAAATTTGGATAGAGAAGGGGATTCATTAAATGGCAACACTCTGTGACAAAACAAAGCAGTGGCAAATAAGGTTAGCAAAGTCTTACAAGAGCTTTTACTAAAAGATGAGGCCTGGAAGGACTGTCTCTTAGTGTGAAACTCACCACATAGAGTAGTGAGTTTAGTTAGAGAGATGACTATAGTAATTATATTAATGAGTTAATGAGTGAGAGAAACACAGTTTTGAATATAGGCAGGAAGGGGATGCAGAAGGAGAGAGATGGGAATCTTCAGTGGTGGGAAGGTTGTACTGGTGAAAGTGGGTGTTCATTTTATGACTGAAACTCAGCTACAATCATGTATATAATCATGGTGCTTAAATAAAAAAAATCTAAAATATAATTTAAAATTTTATCAAAGATATCCTTAAGATTCTAGAAGGCAAATAGATCAAGGAGTACATTTTGGGACATGATGAACTATGAGCAGCAAAGACAAACCATTTACAAATGCAAAAGTATTAATCACAGGACCATTCTATTGATGTTATCGTTGAATAATAACCCCCAAGTATCCACATCTTAGACCCCAGAAACTATGACTGTTAGCAATATGGCAAAAGGGAATTTGCACATGTGACTAAATTAGGTATTTTGAGATGGAGAGATTATCTTGGCTCTAACTGTAATAAAAAGCATCCTCAAAAGCATCCGAGAGAGAGAGAGAGAGAGAGAGAGAGAGAGAGAGAGAGAGAGAGAGAGAGTTGATACAGAAGAGAAAGTAGCAGGTGTGATCATAGAAGCAGGATGTTGGAATGTTTCAAGGAAATGACCCTGAACCAAAACGTCAGATCATCTCCTGATGCTAGAAAAGGCAGAGAAACATCCTCCTCAGAGAATTATAAAAAGAACTAGCCCTGAGGACATTTTGACTTTAGTTCAGTAGAACTTATTTGGATTTCTGTTATCCAGAACATTGGGTAAACTTGTAACATTGTATGCTACTAAGTTTGTGAGATTTGTTTTAGCAATAGCAAGAAACTAACATAATTTTTAAGGTTTTTGTAAAGTAGAATATAGGAGTGCCATAGTTACTTCTAACATATAGTATGTTATATACTAATAAACTCAGGGAGTTTTGGGTCCAAATATTATATATTTTCCCCACGTTTAAAGTAAAAATATCAAGCATTTGTTTATAATTTTAAAATTAAAATAAGGAAAATAAATGATTTTAATGTAAGTTTATGGAGGAATTTGAGACCTCAATCATTCTTATTGCAAAGAACCTTCAAATGCATATGGCATTGCATCTTGTCTAAGCAATGAAGACTCTTATTATTGTGAAAATTGAAACTTTAATATACCGTATGTATTTCATGAATATACTAAATTGTGAGAGTCCTTTTCTGATAGTTTCTCAATTAATAGAACTAGAAGTGTGTTTTTAACTAGATCTTTCTCTATTTATATACTTAACACTAAGAATAGCTGCCAGAATCTACATTCCAACTGTAC
>PVKC010018042.1:0-19850 GCA_004027635.1 Crocidura indochinensis
AAAAAAACAAAAAACAAACAAACAAAAACATGAGCTTGGAGGAAAAAGCAATAGTAGAGTAGATAAGACACTTGACTTGCATATGGTCAACCCAGGTTTGATTCCAAGCATCCCATATGGCTCCCGAATATAGCCAAAAGTAATTTCTAAGTACAGAGCCAAGAATAACCCATGAATGTTGCCTGGTATTACCTGTTCCTTTCTATGCCCCCCAAAAGAAACACATGAGCTTGAAGCCATTTGTGACCAATGCCTTGTCAGTGATTGACCAATTGTGAGATTTGATTAGGTCACTTCACTTTCCTGAGATTTGGATCAATTGCCTCATTGATCATTTTGATACCATTGGTTATTTTGATACCATGCCCAGATGACCTCTTGTTCTCAGCCTCATTCTGCCTCTGTCAATGCCAGGTTTGAATATCACTTAATTAAGACCTCCTGAAAAGAAACAATCTTGTCCTACTCACCATTATGTCCCTAGAACCTAGAGCAGAGACTCACACAGAGAAAACTCAATCTATGTTCAGTGAACAAACAAGAAAATCAATAAGCAAGCCTTTTGGGTCTTCTCTCCTCATATTCTCTCCTGAAATTGGCTTGAGCACTTCTGACCAATGAGAGACCCTCAATTCTATCTGAACATCCTGGTAATTAGTTCCATGTACAGTAAAGGGTAAGGGTCATGATGGTTTAGTAAGGAGTGAGGTCAGAGTCCCCCCTGCCACCAAATACAGAAAAATAAAGAAGAGTCCAGTAGAAGTCTTTTGTGCTTTTATTCTCTTATTTTCCATGACAACCCTGTTTTCTGAGATGCACACAGATTATAACAATATTCCAGTCATCTTCTACTTTGAAAGTCTATGTGAAAAGGTAATATTTGAGCTTCCTCTTAATTCTAGGAGTCTGGTCAAATACATCTGCAACTCTAATACTGTAATTAAAATGTCACAAGGGTTTCAAATTGTTTCCAGTGATACCCTGGATTTAGAGGAATAGTCCACAGTGCCAGGAGCAATTCTCATGGTCTGGCTGACCATGGCTCCTGTCACTTTACTATTTGGAGTGACCTTGGTTGCTCATGCTCCCTGAATTTCCAACTTTCTACTATGAACCCTCTCTCTTCCTATCTAATCTGAGAAGTTCTCAGTACATTTCCAGTGAATTATATAGGCAAAGACACAATCTACTTCTTTAGCATGTAGATTTTGGCAGACACAGGTTTGGCACTAACCCCTTTTCTCTTTTTCCTACTCTCACATGATCAAAATTTCCAGTCTAACTAGCAGTTAGGTTAATGGGGTTCTAATCAATGGGAGTAGTCATATCTTTGAGCCCGTGTCACTCTTTCCCCTTTCCCAGAGACTTCATAGGTCACTTGCTTAGGAAGACAATGTCAAAGCTATTTGCCTCGCACATGGCCAACCCGGATTTGATCCTCAGATGCATTATGGTTCGCCAAGTCCACCAGAGTGTTCCCTGACTATAGAGCCAGGGCTTTCTCCTGGCTCTATAGTCAGATGTGACCCTCTGGCTCTATAGTCAGATGTGGCCCTCTATAGTCAGATGTGGTCAGATCTGGCTCTACCAGATGTGGCCCAAAATCAAGAGAGAGAGAGAGAGAGAGAGAGAATGTCAGAAGTAGAGAGAGCCAGATTCTCAGATCCTCAAATAATTCTTTGCAAAAGAAACATCTCATATAGCCATAAAATCCACATCAAACTATAAATAAATCTTTAGCCAAGATATCAGTGAGGTCTGAGTTTTGTTTGTGTTAGAACTTATAATTGATTATTCATACAGCATACCACCAAGAAGCAAGCATTTTAGTGTGTGTTATCAATATAATATCTGTACAATGGGTCATTTATTGCTAGGAAACTGTGTCATTGAGGGACACTACAAATTATGCTTAAGCTCCAATAAGGCATCTTGTATTATACACATTATTAATAGTTTAGGGATTAAGATTACACAAAAGGAAATTTGATGTGATACAAGAATGAGAGAGACCAGGATTCAAATCCCATTCTGCTTCCTTGAGCTTCTCTTCCTTCTCTATCAATGGAGAAAATTGGGCTTTTCACTAAATTCTGAAAATTGTATGAAAACCCGTTATCTTTATGGATTAATGGAAGTGTAATAGTGTAAAGCACTCCAGTACTTAAATAGTACAAGTTGAAAGACAAAGGACATAAAGTTCCATCAGCATTCCTTTCTTTTTGTTCCATTTTTATGTAGAGTTGCAGGTGTTTATTCATTGGATAATTATTCAGAATTCTTTTTCTTTTATTTTAAGTTCTAAATACTACACAAACCTGCTAAAAGAGACCCATATGCAAATTTATAGTCCTTCCTTGAGCATCTTCCTGCTGGTTTGTGGAATATGCTGGGTACGATGGAAATTGCGCACAGGTGCAATGAAAAGAACAGTTAAAAATCTCATTTGCCCAAGTCTAACTCATGACCCCACAGCTTTCCAAATCACTTAACTGTTGTCAGCTTTAGTGTCCTTATCTGTGGAATGAGTGTATTCATGGCTCCTTATAATCCTTGTAAACTGTGAGGATTAAGTGCAAACCCGGCAGAGGCCTAAACAGGGAGTAGTTGCTCCCTGAATGAAGACCTCAGTTCCTTTGCCTTTCCCTGATATTAGATCAGAAGAGTCACAACCCAGCAGAACAACTGGCACTTCACAATTGTTGTTGCTGTTGTTGTTATCACTGCTGTTGTTTTTCTAGAAACTGGGAGTGTGAGATATAGTTGTCACAGATTCATCATTTATAACAGCACCTTGAGAAATTTATTATGGATACAGATTTTAGACTCCACCTAGAGACATAGTAATAGATAAGGATTTTAACTAGCTTGTTGGAGGAGTTAATACTTGGTCACCAAAGTCCCTCTACAGAGCACTGCCTTTAGAGTCTTTGATCCTAGCACCATATTCTCATATCATCCCAATCTTTTACACTAATCATTTTGTTTTGTTTTGGGATCATACTCATCAATGTTCAGGGATCTCTTGAACAACAATATTCAATGGTGAAAATCTGGCAGGCTTGAGAGATCATATGGAATGCCAGGGATCAAATGCTGATCATTAGTATGCAAGGCAAGTGTCCTGCCGACTATACTATCATTCCAACCCTACACTTAGCCTTGTTATTCACCATTTCTATTCCCATCAGTTTCTGGGTCTCAATAGGCCATATATCCAAAGAGTGTAATAGGAATAGCTCCCTCACAAAACTATTGTGATGATTAAATGCTTAGTTTAAGGAGCAGGGACAAAGTACAGCCTGCAAAGGTTTCAGTCCCCTGCATCTCAGATGGTGCCCTGAGCACCACCAAAATCCCTGAGTACAGAGCCAAGAGTCAGTCCTGAGTACTGCTGGGTGTGGTCCAAAACTGGGAAATAAATGCTTTAGCTTCCTTATTAAAAACAACAACAACAACAACGTACAAATAGAATAAAAAGACACCCAAAAAAGCATGCATAGATAAAAGTCTGTGGAAAGTTATTCACAGTTCATTCATATGCCTCCTGAAAGCAGCAGCAGCAGCAGCAGCACACAACCCTCCTTTAAAGAAGTGTTACTTTGGAAAGGGCCAGGGAAGCCTATGGCTTAATGCAATCAGATTCCTAAATTATTTGGGTTGGTCTCAGACTTAATTCTGAGTTGCCAATTGACGTGAGTGCTGCATCCCTCTAAAGGAGATTTCCTTTGGAACCCACTGTTTTGATTTCTCCAGAAGCAGCAGGAAGACATCTACCCAAGGGTTAGACAGACATCCTTGTGCTGTGGAAACAAAGGCTCCTCTCAAAAGAGGTTGCTCAATAGCAGGCTCATTAGCACTCGGCCTCTCCAGGCTCATTTATCTGCAGATCTCAACGTGCCGCAAAGGTTCATTAATGCTCACAACAACACCCTGTCAGCCCAGAATCTCAGTCCCCATTCTGCAGATGGGAAAATTGATAGAAAGGGCTATTAAGTGACTGCACTCTTAAGTGACTGGGCTCTTAAGTGCCTGTTGTGCAAACAAGGAGCTGTGGCAAGAAGAAAGTGATGACTCTGGGCATCCAGGCCTGCAGAGCCTCCCCACCAGCAGAAGCTTGCGCTGGAGGAAAGCCAGGCAGAGGCTCTTTGATTCCCTAGTGGGAAGCTACAAGGAGATAGGACTGAATGACTAGAGCGCATTAAGGAGCCAGGCCTGCAGAGGGCATTTCATAAGACTATGCAGGATCCAAAGGCGCTGGATATTTTCTGAAAGGAGTCAGTCCCTCACCAGAGGAACTCAGCAGATTTCAGAGAAGTTTCTCAGCAGAGGCCAGAGATTTGCCTAAGATATGACCCAGAATGAAAGAGGAGTATGGGTTTTAAGAAAAATAAAAAACATTTTTGCAATAATTCTCAGGGACAAAAGAGAAGAGGGCTGGAAGGTCCAGCTCACTACATGAAGCTCACCACAAAGAGTGATGAGTGCAGTTAGAGCAATAACTACATAGAGAAAGATCATAACAATGCGAATGAATGAGGGAGTAGAAAGCCTGTCTCCAGTACAGGCGGGAGTGGGGTGGGGAGGAGGGAGATTTGGGACATTGGTGATGGGAATATTGCACCGGTGAAGGGGGGTGTTCTTTACATGACTGAAACCCAACTACAATCATATTTGTAATCAAGGTGTTTAAATAAATATATTAAAAAGAAAGAGGAGTGTTGATGGTAACTGGAATAGAAGTTTGGCAGGCAGGGGGCCAGAGTATAACAGCAGTGTGGCGTTTGCTTTGCACACAGCTGATCCCTGGTGTCCTATATGGACCTCCAAAGCCAGGGGCAATTTCTGAGTGCATAGCCAAGAATAAGCCCTGAGAGTCACCAAAAACCAAATTAAAAAAAAGAGTTTGGCAGGCAGAAAATTGAGTGAGCAAGAGGAAGGTCCTTCAAAGAAGCAGCTCAGGAATTAAAGGTTCCCAAAGCACATTGCCTAATCCTCAGAATACTCATTTCTTTTAACCAGTAAACACAGTCTCAGAAATTTGCCCAAATATTATATAAATATTTTGCATCATTATTTAAAATATTCCTAAACAACATTGCTTGAAACAGTGTGATTCTATTAACAAAAAATAGTGACTAGGGGCCGGAGCAGTGGCGCAAATGGTAAGGTGTCTGCTTTGCCAGCACTAGCCTAGGATTAACAGTGGTAGAATGCCCCAGCATCCCCAAGACAGGAGCGGTTTCTGAGTGCAGAGCCGGGAGTAACCTATGAGTGTCACCAGGTGTGGCCCCCCAAAAATATAGTGAATAATTTGAATATTTAAAAACTGGTAATTAGTCAATGAAGAAGGTTGACTAGGCTCAGCTGTAGAGCATATGCCTAGCATGTATGAGAATCTCTGGGTATGATTCCCCAGCACCACTAAAAGAAAAAACAAACAAACAAATAAAACTAGTGGGAGGACCAGAGAGATGACCAACAGCTTAAGTATATACAGTTCATGTAGGTAAATACCCTACCACATAATCCCCCAAGTACCTCTAGGTACTTCAGTCCCCTGCATCCCAAGAACAGAGTTGAGCGTAGTCCATTTGCACCATTTGATGTGGCCTAAAAATGCAAGATAATAGAAAAGTAGGAATCTGCTCAGAGTAATTACTATGGAATGCCTATATGTAGCCATAGCAATATATTTAAGTACATTAATTATATAAATTTAAAGTCTTTTCAAGTAAATAAAGCAAACACATATAAAACAACAAATGTGATCATAAAAATATCTGAATAAAATTAAATTCTACACATTAGAAATAAGTATAGCTGAAGTGTGCTACTAACTGGGTAATAAAATTTAATTTTATTTGAATCTTGTACACATTAAAAAGTCAGGATTAAGTATGTATTTATAATTTTCAGATGTCAATTTTTTTCACTCAATCTGTTGAGTTTCCATAGTTCTATATAGTTCTATATAGCCTAAAGAAATGTCTAACCTATTGTCCAAATACTTAAAGGAATACAAACAGCCAAAGATTATGTCAACCCCCTGCATTTGCTACACGTCTGAATCCTGGATTGAGTCAAGGGATATGCTGGTAGTTCCAGGTAAACACTCACCCACTCCATAACCTGAAACAAAGACTTCACCTATGATTACTCATCAAGAATGAGAATAGAGTTGAAGAGACAATAGAGCAAGACAAGGCAGTTACCTTGCACTGTTGTTCAATCCCCTTGGAGCATATAATTCCTCCAACATTTCCAGATGTCTTTTTATTTTTGGTTTTTGGGTCTCACCCGAAAGTGCTCAAGGTTTACTTATAGCTCTGCACTTAAAGATCACAGTTAATGAGGCTTGGAGGAACATATAGGGTCCCAGGAAATAAACTCTGGTCAGCCACGTGCAAGACAAATGCATTACTTGTTGCACTATTACTCTAGCCCATCTAGACATTACTTGGGAGCACAGTCAGGAGTAAGCACAGGTAGTGCTTACCCACCTCATCCACAGGGGAAAAATGTTCATGGATATAATAGTAAAGTCTCTGAAAACCTGTGTAGTTCATAATGAGCAGTCTCAAATAGAAGTGATTGGGCAAGAGTGGTTGGGCAGTGTGTAGGATGATTGCATTCTCGCTACTCATTCAACTTTAATCTCCAACACCACATATGGTCCCCTGAACCCACCAGGAGTGATTCTTAGGTTCAGAGTCAGGAATAACCACTGAGCACAGCTGGGTGATGTTCTCTCCCTGCAAAAAGTAATTGGTCATCCCAATGGAGATGTGATAAGCAACATTTGAACAACATCAGAAACCACTGGTGGTCAGACTCATCTATTCTCCTCCATCTACAACTGCTGAGAGCTAAGGTCCATGGTTGGAATTTGGAGGCATACTGACCCCCAGGAGAACCTTCTGCATCATGCAAGGAAGACTACTATGAATAAAAACCATAGTAATTCTCAGTGAATTGGGATGTTTTCATTAGCTAAAATTTCTCATCCCAGGTATGACTTGACTAATATGAGAGAGTGAGTGATAATAGGGGAGGGCATATATTGATCCTTGAGGATACTACCCATATTTGATTCAGAGCCTATTTGTTCAGAACTAGCAGTTCTTGTCCTGGATCCTATCCCATGAAGAGTTTCTTGTACCTTTAGCCATTTCTATGGTGTGGTTTCTCATCAAGTAGCCATTTCTGACTTTATAGACTTTATAGAATTGTGCAAACATGTATGAAATGCCCAAAATTTCAATATATCCTGGCCAATAGTTGCTCTAAAATTACAACAAAACATTAGCTATAAGAATGATAATTACCAAACAAATGCACAACCATGATCTCCTAGCAGCCACTGAGATAACCACAGACTCTTTCTTCATGATCTGTCACATGGAACTTGTAGTCTGGGGAACAGTTTTAGTCAGCACTGCTTGAAGACCCTGAGAATGGAAATTGGCACCCGAGTTTAATCTGTCTTCAGAAAAGAGCAGTTTAACTCTTAATTGCCTGGTAAATATTCTTCAAGGAGATATAATCACAAAATACTATACCTTAATCTTAGATTTTCTCTAAATTTGTCCCCAGAAACCCCTGCTTCTGGAACGTCCTCAGAAATTAGTACACCAACAAACCACCAGTCACACCACTGGGCACATTCACCGACAATGATCTTCATTGGCCTTTTCCTAATTTGCACAATTATCTTGTTTACAAAAGCCTTTGTAGTAGCAGCTTGCACAACCTCAACAGAAGCATTTATGCACAAAATAATCTCTGGATGAGGTGTCATCCCGTCTGTGCCATTGGGAAAAATCTGCAGCTTTCCTGACCTCAGTTTCCCCATAACAAGAACAGGTACCTTGACTTTCCTCCAATTTAAACTGAAGGCATTGCCAGTGAACAGGACCTCATATCCTGGGAACAAGGAAAAAATAAAAGCAGATAGAAGGCTGGGGCCCTTCCAATACTTCCTGTACATGATGATAGGTGACCATCTCAAGTAATACTGACAAGTTAGTTATTGTTCTCAAGTAACAATAACAGTTTGATATTATTCTCATCTCCTAGTGGGTAAAATAAAACTACAAGCAGTTATTTGTTCAAAATGTCAAAGTTGGGAAGAAACAGAACAGAAATGAGAGCTTGAGCATATTACATTGGCTCCACTAAAGACTGTATGCAAAGGAGATGACCACCAACCAGTATATTAACTGACCATCAACTGTATATTAACTGCTCTGCGTGTGATTTTTGTGGTCACAGCACCCAAGCTGCTCTTTTTTACCCAATTGTTTAGAAACTTTTCTTTTTTACCCAATTGTTTAGAAACTTTTCTAAGGTCCTCAGATGTGAAGGCAAAATGTTAGGCTACCAAGCGAAAGATGAGTCATGTGTATCAGTTTTCCTTTGTCACATATACAACACTTTTATTTTTCTATCTGCTCCCACACTCATGAAGCAATCTTTGGTGTTGGATGATCCTGAACCCTAAAACTGTCCTTATTCTTTATTCACCTATGGAATAGGATAGAGAGGAATGGGTAGACAGTCCACAGAAATTATTACATGGGATTTACTAGAATTGTTCCAGAATGGTGCGGGGTGAGGCTTAAGAGGATGGGAATTGTGATCTGTGAGAAAGTTAATTGAATTTTTCTCTTTTTTTTTCCTCTCGGAAAATAAATGGACACTTTCCCTTCATCTACTGATGAGATTATAAATTGCAGAAGGAGCAAGTAAGCAAACTTCCTAAACAGAAGGGCCTTAAGCAAGGGATCTCTGAGTAATGTTTCTCTTCCATGTCAGGTACAGAAACACAACCCATCTTCAGGAAATGGTGCTATAGATTAGACATTCCTGGCTCAAGAACAATGACCTGATCTTTCATCTCATCTCAGCTCCCACAAACAGGAAAAGACCGGTTCCAATTTTTCCAGTGCAGTGCCAAAGATATCAGACTCCACCCATCTGAGAATCTTCTAAGGATCTTCATTGAGTGGAAGTAAGGAAATAGCTTTTCTCTAACAATGGCCAGCCATTTGACTAAGATAAAAAAAAAAGAATGACCATCAAGGAGAGGAAATTCAATGTGTTGCTTTTACACAGGGACTCAAATATCATGAAGAATTAGAAGCATTTCCTTCCACTGTGTGAAGATGTATTTGCCTGCTGTTTTGTGGGTTCATGATTTTAGGAAGAGTTGTCTTGTTGTGTTATGGGTTGGTTGGTCTATTTATGTTCTAGAATTTCTCACTCAACTTCCAAGCTCACGGTTTAAACCCGGGAGGATACTTATTCAGTCTGGAGCCTGGGAAGACAGCATGACATTCAAAGTATGGATAAGAGGCTGCGTCTGGTTTCCAATTCTTAATTCCATTTTCTAAGAGCAAAACTTTAATCTGAGTAAGGCACATTCTCCTATGATCAAGAGATGATGAAGAAAAATGAAAATCTGATTGTTTTAAAATCTAAGGGGAAACTTCTGGTAAAAATAAAAAGAACTAGTACAGGGGCTAATGCATTTGCACTGTAAGATGCTAGCCCCAATTCAATCCCCTGTGCTGCATAGTTCCCCACACACCACCAAGAATGAATGACCTTCAAGCATAGATTCAGGAGTAACTCCCAAACAGATAGTAAGTGCCAAAATTTAAAAAAAAACTACTTTAAACTGTCTACTTTATTATTCTTATTTTTATTGCTGCTATTGTTGTGGTTGTGCAAGACAATTTCACAAAATGTGTCTAGATCTCGGGAAGAAAAAATTAGCAAAAACCTCAGTCTAGATTGAGAGCTCTGACTAGCTCAAAGCCACTGAGTTTTTTCCACACAGGGTGGTTGATCACCCCTACACAATGAAGCTATCTACTCTAACTGCCAAAAGTAACTTTGCACTGAAATCTTCAATTACCCAGCTACTGACAGGAGGTCCTAACCATGTGATTAAATCAAATCCCTGTTCTCTAAAATCAGTAGTGGAAGGAAATTCTTCATAAGCATAGGCATGCACCTGTATGTCCATAAAGATTACACACACACACACACACACACACACACACACACACACACACGGCCAGCTTTGACAAACCTCGATCCAATGTTCTTAAAGGACTTTGAGACATTCCAATGGAGCCCCAACCATCTATCTGTCCTTTCCCTTTTATCTCTGCTTTCCACATCCTCCACAGCTTTCTCAATAAGAACCAAATGGCAGTGCCTTTGACAAATAATAGATGATTAGAATCATATTTGGCATCTTTTAATTTTCCATTAATAAGAAGAGCTAATTTTTGTTCAGGATTCAGCATATGCTAGGCAGAAATCTAGAACTTGAATATATTAACTCACCTCTTTCTCATGTTATTTCTATTTCTCCATGTTATTTCTGTGTTGTCCTTATTTTTTACTGATTCTGTTTATCATCAAATGTGCTAAAGTCACATGGACAGTAAATATTACAGCTAGGATATGAAACCAGGCATTCTGAATCTAGTAGAAATTCCTCAACACCTTGCTTTGTTGTTTTTGCAAATATTGAACTTTGGACATGGGAGGCACATAAATTAAGCCTTCATCTCTTCTTTATAGAAGATAAATAATGACAGATAAGTAATTATCAGTAACATATATGAAATAAATAGTCATACCTAAATGTCAGGAAGGTTTCTTAGAGAAGTAGCCCCTGAGCTACTAACTGTTGCTTTTTAGTTTAGTGGTTTATCTTAGAACATAGGAGAAATATATGCAAAGAGAAATAGCAGGCACATTTAGAGAATTGCCTCTGCCTATCATGGACAAAACATATAGAAAACATTAGACAATATCAGTCTGAAGGATGGTACTGGAGAAGCTTTTTTAAACTTTAAAGAAAATGCATCACATAGTTGACAGAGTTGACTATAATAAATTTGTTTCTAGGTAAGTATTGAACATATAGAAAGGAAATTAAGAAAGAAAAAGGACAAAAAGAAAAAGTACAGTAATGAGTACATTTGTGAAAATTATTGTATCTCCAATGAAGTCAATACAGTGGCAGAGGTTTAGTAAGCTCTTGTTAGTTGTTCATCTATTAATATGGTATGTTTCTAGAGGGCTGACAGCATCAAACAAATGAAATTGTCATAAAATCGAAGCACTATTACTGATACTGCAACCTTTAGGAGCATGTATTCAGCTGTCAGGTCTCCTGGGAAAAGAAAGACATGAGAGGGAGAGTGTCTGCATTCACTCCCAAAAGCCCTGGTAATATCAACCCACAGACTGGCATACCTGAAGTTTAGTTAGATTGGTATTCCCAAAGGAAATCAGAGAGCAGTGATAAGGCAGAGCCATCAGAAAATGGTGATTCTTGATGGTGGAGGCAGCAGGTGTGGCTTCAGCTGGCAGAACTTGGCTTATCAAATACTGGAGTGGCTTTAAGAGCATTGGCCAGGGCACTATGGCAGAGGCCTCCTATACAAAGCAATGCCAAGAAATATAAACTTAGTCAGAAGCAGTGGGAGAATATAAATACAAAGAAAGGATATAAGTAAGAAGAGGCAGGATATAATTTATGGTTTGGAGCATAGTAAGAAAAAATGTGAAAATTTATGACAAGAAGCAAAGAGACAATGAGGTCCAATCTAGAAATTAGTGATGGAAGCTGGTCCCCCAGAGGTGGGTGGTGCAGAGAGAGACTGAAAAGAACATATATCATGGGATACATGTACCTCAGTATTTTACTATATTAAAATCAGGTAAATGGGTACCCATGGGGGTTATAGGCCACCAGAAGGTAATACAAAAGTAACAAAGATAGGTGGCCAAGGACAAGAAGTGGTATAGGGAGCAGGACCAAGAGGTTTATACTTCCTAAAGAGTTTCCCTTCAATGTTAGCACCACTGACTAAGTTATCCAAGGTATAGGAAGAATAGGTAATGAACTCAGTGAGTTGTGTTTTAGGAGGCAATGTCCAATGGGAAATTGCGATTACAGGTTGAGGAGGCAATGTCCAATGGGAAATTGTGATTACAGGCTTGACACTCAGTAGATAACTATGATCTTGAGCTATTGATTTGAAAATCATGAAGGGGTGCTGACTTTAAAGGTCATTGCGTGCATAGTTCAAGAAATTAACACCTGTGTATCATGTAGAATGAACAGTAGTAAATCAGGGGATATATTTTAAGGAATTATCAAGGGAGTGTGCAAAGGGAATAACTAGAAAAGAAAAGTCGTGTGATATCACAGAAGCCAACAAGGAAGAGAGTTCCTAGGAAGCTCATTTCACAGTTTGATTTATTGCTAGAATAACTGACACCACCCAATAATGTATAGAACTCTATATCTATCAGTATGTTGTTTATTTGTAAAAACTTCTATATCGAGGAGATAATAGATTATGTCAAAAGAAAGAACATAACTAAATCAAATAACCCCTCCATCTTTGAAATGCTGCCCAAGGCTCTCTATAACTTGAGATTCAGTCACTTAGACATATCATTAAGAGTTCTTAAATCCGGGGCCCAGGAGATAGCATGGAAGTAAGGCGTTTGCCTTTCATGCAAAAGGTCACCGGTTCGAATCCCGGTGCCCCATATGGTCCCCTGTGCCTGCCAGGAGCAATTTCTGAGCATGGAGCCAGGAGTGACCCCTGAGTGCAGCTGGGTGTGACCCAAAAACAAACAAAAAAAAGAGTTCTTAAATCCAGAATCCTATCCAGTCTGTCCCCCACTATGCTGATATCTCCTTTATTGCATTTAGAATAAGTAATATGCAGCCCCTAGCTGTTCTTACACCTAGAACCTTTTTCTTCATGAAAATTCTCTTTTCATTGTTAAAATGGAAATGGCAGGTTCAATCTTATTAAAGAATCTAGATATTTGATCTTATGCATTTTCTCTTTTTTCTCTCCATCCCATTTCTTCCCCAAGCTCCTAAATAATCCATTAGATCTAGGGAGAAAGAGAATATTAGATCTCTGAACACTGTAGGTCTTTGATCCGGACTACTTTCCATTACTTTATTAATTTACTCACAGCTACTTTCAAAATGCTCTTCAACTCCTTTCCTCCTCTCTTGAATCATGCACTTCCAATCTACATATGCACTGTTTTGACCTGCCTTGTTTTATTAGACTTCTCATTTTCTGTCTTTTGAATCTGCCAGTCCAGACACCACAAAGCCTTCTCAATGTCTAACACACTTAAAAAAGGAAGGCAACTCTATCTTTCCTAGACCATTGGTTAAGCTGTTAGATGGAATGGAGTGGTGAGTATGCTCATGATGTTCCTCTTTGAATTTTCATGTTGATTGCTAACAAGTACTTTTTTTTCTTTTTTTTGGGGGGGGGCACACCCATTTGACGCTCAGAGGTTACTCCTGGCTACGCACTCAGAAATCGCTCCTGGCTTGGGGGGCCATACGGGACGTGGGGGATTGAACCGCAGTCCGTCCTATGATAGCGCTTGCAAAGCAGGCACCTTACCTCTAGCGCCACCTTCCCGGCCCCTAACAAGTACTTTTTAATTACATGGTTATTCAAGTTGTTTAGAATCCATATAATTATTTTGTAAACCAGCATTTCTGAGCCCAAATTGACCAGGGAAGAACCCCAACTTTTCCATGAAAAGTCCCTTGAATGATTGTGCTTAAAATCAGACTGTCTCCCACAAAACAAAGAACTCAAATCATCAGATTGTTCACTTTTAATGAGTTTAGTGTTAGAGCACTCTCCTTGCAGAACTCAGACTACAGGTTTCCAGCATTGCCTCATATACCTGGTATAGTTCTCATAGCTCTACCATTTGTCTTCCCAGGCAAAACAAGAGAGTAGTGTGTAATATCTGGAACATCAAAACCAAGTGTGCATGAACTTCAATTATCAAAAGAGTGACATCGATGTCAAAAGTGATTAAATGAATTTAAATTTGAAAAATATTCCTTCACTGTAAGCATTTGTTATATTGATCAGAATGGAGTAGACACTACTACTGCATAAAAGATAAATCAGGAAATTGCAGTAGCATCACATAACAGCTTATTTTTCAAGTGCATAAGTTCCAGTATGAATTTTTTTTTTTTTTGGATTTTGGGTCACACGCGGCAGTGCTCAGGGGTTACTCCTGGCTCCATGCTCAGAAATTGCTCCTGGCAGGCACGGGGGACCATATGGGGCACCGGGATTCGAACCGATAACCTTTTGCATGAAAGGCAAACACCTTACCTCCATGCTATCTCCCGGGCCCCTCCAGTATGAATTTAATTGCTCTCCCCATCATCATGTTAGCTGGAATACTGGCTCGTGAGGCTTTCTGAGCAGAAGAAGGATGCATTCCACCTTCTGAAAGGGCCATGTGTGCCTGGAAAAAGCTGTAAGGTAAGAAGACTATTTGGTGGCACTACCAACTATACCAGAGCTGAGTATGTTTCTGTACAATTCCACGTTCAAGTCTTCCACTACTGTACTTGGAAACTTGATCATCCACTTTAGAATATTTAACATTTCTGGAATCTTCCACTATCAAGTCTTGTTTGGTTCCTTACGCATTAATCACTAGAGACATATACTGGTGTACAATAATGTGCATATTCTGAAATACTGCTTAAGTAGTCCCTTTCAGGTTGTTGAAAACAATGATAGTATTAGTAATACTAGTCAAATTTGAGTCTACTGCATGAAAAGAACTCTCAGTTCTAAAAAAGTGTGCTTGACTAAATCTTATTAATGAATTTCTTAAGTTATTTTTGTTGTTCCTCTCACCCCTGACTCCATACTATGCCTGTGGCAACATGTGTGTAGATAGATTAATGAGGCTTATAGCTGCTAGTTGGAAAAGTGTTCATTAGCTTAATTATTCACACCTTCAGACTGAGGGCAACCCAAGGCTGTCAGGGCACAGCAAAGCAGCGATGCTAAAGAGAGCATTCTCATTGCTACTCTCTCAGATGGTGTTCTCTATAGAGATCCAAAGAGGGATGGAAAGAAATATGTAGATGCTCAGAAGAAAAACTGACAAGAGAATATTTTGTCTAACAAACATTCTGAGTAAGTGTGCATTCTCTAAGCACACAGCACCCAATACGCAGGATCTTCATGCATTCTTACCCCCCACTCAATCCTCATGCACAGAACAAGCCCTTACCTGTTGCTTCAGGGTCCCTCAAGTCAATGGGACTAAAATGCATGGATTCTCACCAAGAAAACTAAACTATAAATTGGTAAGTTATTTTTTTTTTTGGTCTTTTGGTTTTTTGGTTTTGGGGACCACACCCATTTGATGCTCAGGGGTTACTCCTGGCTAAGTGCTCAGAAATTGCCCCTGGCTTGGGGGGACCATATGGGACGCTGGGGGGATCAAACCAAGGTCCTTCCTTGGCTAGCGCTTGCCAGGAAGATGCCTTACCTCTAGCGCCACCTCACCGGCCCCTGCTAAGTCATTTTTACTCCTAGACCCACCTAATTTAAAATTTTAATTATGGTCATTTCTTATCTTAGATCTTGGACTGAGTGACCCTATGTTACTGGGTCTCATGTTTTACCCCAATATCCTTATTCCTACTTAGCCCTTCAAATCTCTGAGACCAAGAGGAATGTTACCTGCTCCTTTTCTTCCCAAGGAGAGACTGATTGTCTGCTACTTTTCTCCTTGACATGTTCTACCTATAGGATTTCTTTCTTGACCTTACCCAACTTAAGAGCCCACTATTATTCATAGACTGTGCAAGACAGAATTTTTAGATCAAGTTCAGACATGGGAAATAATTATTAAAGGAAGAGAATTTATATGTTTTCTTCATGTTTTTTCTCTAACTTGCTTGCTCATCATCTCCGAGGACAGGGGATTTTAAGCCCAATAATAGCAAACACTTGTCTTGTATATGAAATTCCTAAGTTCAATCTACAGTAGAGAAAAAGGAAAGGAAAAAAAGAATGAGTGTATAAAGCTGCAAATTCCAAGATCCTACCTGTGAAGGTTCTAATTCAGAAAATCTAGAATGAAAAATCAAGGTCCTTTTTTTTTTTACAAGCATCAGAGATAGTTATTATGAGGCATATTTATAAGCACTAAACAGGCCTATTAACTAAACCATCAGAGGATATTAAGAATTTTAAGAAGATTCTAAGAAATTTATATATTGGACCCAGATCCAATTGCAATATTGAATATTCTTAACAAATTTCCATGTAGATATTGAATTCACATTTAACAATGAGAAAACAGAAATCTAGATATCTTGGCTAATTGCTCAAAATTATATACACCCCACATTTAGTTACCTGACCCCATATGGAGTGGTGGAAGGCACCAGCTAGGGATATACATGTCATTTTGTAAGTTCAGGAAATGTTTCAACTCATAGGTGCTCATAAACTGCCTCAAAAAATAACTTTTTAATATTTTTAATTTAAAATAAGCTTTATTCTTCAAAATTAAAAATATGTTTTCAGTTGGGCCTTAGTCATAAAAGGAACAGCCCTCATCACCTGTGCAATAATCCTACCACCTATGTCCCCATCTCTCTCCTCTTCCATCCTCTGCCTTATTCAAGATATGTATTGTACTTCTCTCACTCATTATCATTGTTATAATAGTTTTTAATGTAGCTATTTCTCTAACTGCACTCACCATCCTTTGTGGTAAGCTTCATAGCATGAGTCAGTCCTTTCAGTCCTCACCTCAATATATTATCTCTTGTTATTATTACATGAATGTCTTTTATTTTTCTAAAAGCCCAAAAATGAGTGAGACTATTCTATGTTTACCTCTCTTTCTCTGGCTTATTTAATAAGTTTTCATAATAGTTTTCATGTCCATCCATGTATAGGAAAATTTCATGACTTTATCTCTTCTGACAGCTGCATAGTATTCCTTTGTGTAGATGTACCACAGTTTCTTTAGTCACTCATCTGTTGTTGGGCATCTGGATTGTTTCCAGATTCTAGCTATTGTAAATAGTGCTGTAATTAATATAGGTGTGCAGATGGCATTTTTGTGTTATGTTTTTGTGTTCATAAAATATATCCCTAGAAGTGGTATAGCTGGAATATATGAAAGTTCAATTTTCAGTCTTTTTAGAAATCTCCATCTTGTTTTCCATAATGGCTAAACTAAGACAGCATTCCCAACAGCAGTAATTGAGAGTTCCTTTTTCCCCACATCCCTACCAGTGTCACAGACCGATTGGTCTTGAATCAAAGAAATCTTCTGTAGTCCATTGAAAGGTGTGTACTGAGGTCAGCTGATGGGTAACAGAGGCCAACATGTCAAGTTGGGCTCCATTTATTCAAGGCATAAGGTGGAATACTTATACTCAATTTCTTGACAGATTATAAGGTTAATTTACAAAAAAAAAAGGCATAGTGGCAAATTGTTCAAGGCATATTTCTGACGCAGGGTGGTTTCACTTTTTTTTGTTTGTTTGTTTTTGTTTTTTTGTTTTTGTTTTTGGGTCACACCTCCATGCTGTCTCCCGGGCCCCTTGTGGTTTCACTTTTTAGGCTACTTCTTGTTATTAGTCGTTTCGCAGTAGCAAGGTCAGTTGAGAAATGTTTTGGTTTTATGCATACTGAACTGGGGCCTACAATGTTAACGCTTACTATGACTGCACATAGGCTAAGAGCAAAGTTAGATTAGAGGATGAGAAATATTTCTGTTAGACTAAAACTACGTGTTTTATATACTTATGGATTCAAGTCTGATATGAAGGTCTTTAATCATTTAGATTATTCGTATTTCATTATTTCATATTAAGAATAGAATGTACATAGGAAAATGTATATAATGTAAACATACATAAGCATAAAGTACATAAAACACAAATTAAAAATGGAAAAGAATATCTTTAATTTCTAATAAACGTATCATAAGATAAAACTCCTTTTTTATTTATTTTAACATGTACATTTACTTTGTCCCTCGAGCCCCCAGATTGTAGTATATTACAATATTTCTTACACAAAGCAATCCAAAGCCAAAAAATTCATGGAACTCCTTTAACATTAAAAGCTGTAGTATTGTTGACACAATGATCATAATACAATAATTCATTAAGAATGAGTTAAAAGAGCACAGCAAAGACTGTGTTAGTGTGGAAATTGTTTGCATAGGCCCAGCAAAATATAGGGGACATGGAAAGAAAAGGCCTTAGCCTAAATACAAGAAGACCTTAGCCCTGAAATTTTCTGGCACAAGACCAACTCTAGGCTTCAGGCATATTACGTTGTCCAACCCAAGTCATTGTCTGTAGTGCCAATACACTTTTATTCTTCACACAGTCACTCTTGTTGGTGTAGGTTTCTGTAGCCAAGGATCTTGGAATATATCCATATCCTATATAAGAGTCAGGATGATGCGGAGCACCCTTTAGTTTTACACACAATCATAGGGTGATGCAGAGAACTCAATTTTTAAAGCAGGTTGTTATTGTTGTTCTCTGGGTGTTAAAGGGAAGTCTCTGTTGAATAGGTCTATGCCAGAGCAGTTGTAGGATCTTCCCTGGTAGAGGATTGCATTCAGGTGATGTAGTGCACAACCATGGTTGTTTTGTAGATGGCATCTCTGATTCAGGGAGTAATGGACAATGCCCAATCTTTCAAGACATGAGTCAGGTCTTTATGACAATGTTCAGGGTGTAAGGTCCTACTGCATTACAAGATTTGTGTGTTCCCATCTCTATAAGATAAGAACATGTTTGTATGTAATTTCCCATTTTAATGTGCCTATGCAAAGGAAGAACAGTATCACATGGCGAGATTGGCACCTATCGGGATGCTAGCACAAGTCCAACAATTCAATTAACTTGGTTCTTACATAAACGGTAAATGGAGGGACACTTCTATAAACTTCCTTATTTAACAAATAACAAAGGGATAAAAAGTGGGGAAAATAAACAATCTAACTTAAGACAGTGGATTCAATTGTCACTGTTTGTGGGAACTAATCAGTAACCTAATATGGTAGCAAACACAGTTACACAGTGAAGGAAGGAAGAGGCCAAGAGGCCGCTGAGAGTAAACAAGTAGGAAAAGAGTACTGACCTCTTCCCAGCCTGAGAGTCCATCCTCTCGTTTTTATTTTGAAAATATATGGTACCCTCACACGAACTGGTCTTTTCACAGCCTGAGAATCCATCCTCCCATTTTTATTTTGAATATATATGGTACCCCCCACAAACTGGTCTCTTCCCAGCCTGAGAGTCCATCCTCTCAGTTTTAGCACCCCCACATGGTTTTGTTTCGTTTTTAAATGGAGACCAATGAGAAAAAAACAATACCAGTGAATGTCATGACATACTCTAGTGCTGCATCAGCCCGCCCTCCACCCCATGAGTCCCCCTTTAGTGTAGGGAGAGGAAGGAGGAAAGACTGAGGACCACTATAGAGTCCGCCTGAGCCGGCAACCAGGGAAGGCCTGGAATAAAGGGGACAAATAGGGGATAAGCTGGGGTCCTGCCGAGCCTACCAGCACCCCACCAAAGCTAGGAAGTAGGTCTCCGGCATCGGGTGTCCCCTAACCCCATACCTGGGAAGAGTTGGCCTCCAGGCTCAAGGAATCAGAAGCCAGATATCTGCCTAGTCCCTCCCCTGCTCCTCCCCCCAGAGGAGGGAGGGGGGAAGCCTGGGGACCCCTAATAGAGTCCACCTGGAACCCACATCAGGCCACACCAGGTGGCACTCAGGCAAGGCTTAGAGTTCAGGGAGAAATAGGGGAATGGCTGGGAGGCCTGCCAAGCCTCCCAGCACCCTCCAAGCTAGGGAGTAGGTCTCCGGCATGGGATGACCCCTAACCCCATACCTGGGAAGAGATAAAACTCCTTTTACAAAATAAATTGTTATGTTCAAGAATTGTGTCTTTTT